>CANYBF010763095.1:0-131239 GCA_948192965.1 Dalechampia spathulata
CATACTTTTGATATGGTTAGACTTCTTAAGGGAAAGAGAGCACTCAAAAACAAATGGGTGTTCAGGTTAAAAAATGAACAAAATTGTTCACAGCCAAGGTACAAGGCGAGATTGGTTGTGAAGGGCTTTGGTCAAAAGAAAGGCATTGATTTTGAATAAATTTTTTCACTCGTGGTCAAGATGTCTTCAATCCGAGTTGTGCTTGGTTTAGCTGCTAGTTTGAATTTGGAAATTGAACAGCTTGATGTGAAAACTGCTTTTCTTCATGGTGATTTAGATGAGGAAATCTACATGGAGCAGCCTGAAGGGTTTGAGGTTAAAGGCAAAGAGCAGCTAGTTTTCAAGCTTAAAAAGAGTTTTTATGGGTTAAAGCAAGCTCCAAGGCAATGGTACAAGAAGTTTGATTCTTTCATGGTGGAGTATGGTTACAACAGGACCACTTCTGATCATTGTGTGTTCATGAAAAAGTTTTCTGATGGTAACTTCATTATTCTCTTGCTTTATGTGGATGATATGTCAATTGTTGGCCAAGATACCAAAGAAATTCAGAGGTTGAAGAGAGAGCTAAACAAGTATTTTGCAATGAAAGACTTAGAATTGGCAAAACAGATTCTTGGCATGAAGATTACTCGTGACAGAAAGAATGGAAGACTTTGGCTTTCTCAGGAGAAATATGTTGAGAGAGTACTTGAGAGATTCAACATGAGCAAGTCCAAACCAGTTTACACTCCACTTACAAGTCACTTTAAGATGAGTTCTGAATAGTGTCCTTCAAGTGATGAAGACAGAAATGAGATGAAAAAGGTTCCTTATGCATCCGCCGTTGGTAGCTTGATGTATGTTATGGTTTGCACAAGGCCGGATATAGCTCATGCAGCTGGTGTAGTCAGTCGGTTCCTCTCCAATCCTGGTAAAGAACACTGGTCAGCAGTGAAATGGATACTTAGGTATTTCGGAGGTACTTCTAGTTTCAGCTTATGTTTTGGTGATGGGAAACCTGTGTTGGATGGGTACACAGATACTGACATGGCTGGAAATGTTGATATTAAGAAGTCCACTTAGGGGTACTTAATGACTTTTGCAGGGGGAACTGTTTCTTGGCAGTCTAAGTTGCAAAAATGTGTTGCTTTATCCACAATAGAAGCAGAATACATTGCTCTTACTGAAAGGGGCAAAGAACTACTCTGGATGCAAAAGTTCTTAAGTGAGCTTGGCTTGATGCGAGAGAGGTTTGTATTACATTGTGACAGTCAAAGTACAATCCATCTTAATAAGCATCGTACTTTTCATTCACGGTCAAAGCACATTGAGACCATATATCAATGGATTCGAGATGCTATGGAGATGAAGTCTTTTGTTATTGAAAAGATCCACACCGATGAGAATGGCTCGGACATGATGACGAAGCCATTACCGAGACAGAAGTTTGAGTTCTGCATAATGCAAGCAAGACTGGAGCCTTCTAAATGAGTTGTGAGGGAGAGAATTGTGAGTGGTTTCCCAACTCACTTGGGACCACCATCATTTATTGTCTTTTTTTTGACTTTGTGTGTGTGTGTGTGTTTAAAAAAAAAAAGAAAAGAAAGGTGGGGATGGTCAGACGAGAGGTGTATGGTCAAACAGAGAAAAGAAAAAAAAAGGGAGAGGGTGAGAGTTCTGTTGAGAGGTGCCGAGAGGAAAACCAAAAGGGTTTTCAAATTTTTATAGCTTTGATCAGATGATGATTTCTTACCCGATCGGGATGATTTTCTGATATGTTGTTCCCGGCTTCGAGCTCTTCAACTTGAACGGAGCTTATCGTTCAAAGATTCCTCGGTTTTGGTGAGATCGACATTTTTCTTTGTTGCTATTATTGATGATTTGATTCGTCAATTGAGTTGGTTATTATGTTGATTTGTTGTATACCTCTAGTTGAGCTAGAGATGAACCTGTTGATCCTATTATTTCGATTATAGTGGAAGTTTGAAGTGGCTCCGGTCCCGTGGTTTTTTCAGTTTTGGGTTTTCCAAGTAAAAATTGTTGGTGTTGATTCTGTGATTGTTTGTTTGGCTAATTGCGTATTTTGATATCGTTGATTGGTTTGGTGAT
Organism: Dalechampia spathulata; assembly: GCA_948192965.1. Lineage (NCBI taxonomy): Eukaryota > Viridiplantae > Streptophyta > Magnoliopsida > Malpighiales > Euphorbiaceae > Dalechampia > Dalechampia spathulata. Next base: position 2,089 of record CANYBF010763095.1, read on the forward strand.
TGATTGATAAGTTTTGATTGCACGAAGAGGGAAAAAGATTAGGAATTGTATTTGTGATTTTATTGCATTCCCGGTGTTTTTCCCAACAATATCTAATTCTGATAATCGAATAATCATGAAAAATGATTCTTTATTAACTTGAGAATTAAATTAAATTAATAATAGTGGACAGTTTTGAGGTGTTTAATCAGATTAAAAACTGATCTCGTTTGTAGTTACATCAATCAAATATGGGTCCTTGATACAGCGGGTTTCCATGTGTATTGCTGTGAGGCTTTGATCCGATTGACCTGTTGATTTGCCTGAACTTCCGTACGAGGAAGAAAGCATTCGACGATGCAGAGGAAGCTGTGTTTTACAGCCATATATACTGCCTGAAAGAATGTTGAAGTTGCAGAAACGGCTTAGCGCAGGTGAAGAGAAGAAGCTAACAACTGCTAAGGAAATTACTGATAGCTTCTTACATTACAGAAGTGTATAGCTCAAAGAAGAGCAAATTGGTCACAAAGAGGAAGACTATGGCTTGATAACAGCATGCATCCAAGCAGTGGCAGAAGAAAAGGATTATGCATCCGGAAGATCAGATGAATAATCAACGAGGTATTGGGTTTAGTTTCATCATCATGTTGCACCATGCTATATATGTTGCGTATGAAACATGGGGTTGAGGTTTCCAGGAGATGTCTGCTTCTCCTTTATATTCGCACGTGTATCAATTAAATTAATAAAATTATCGATTAATCTTAAATAAATCAATATTACATTTATTTATCTAATTCATGACATGGATCAATTGCATTTTTAAGGTTCATTATAAATTAAAATTTGCAAACAAGTTAGAATGATATGAAGTTCTATTCTTTCCATAAAATATCATAAATTTGAATTATAAAATAAATTAGATGATAACTAAATAAAATTTGTTGATATTAAAGATTGTATTAGAGTATTAATTATGAGGTATTAATGATTTGGACATAATCATTTTTTTAAATTTAAATATTTCAAAAATATTAATGAGAGATTAGTAAAATTCAAATACAACCCTAAATCTTATTTTTTCACGTTACAAAACACATTAAAATTCATTCAATATAAATCTAAATTCTAAAAATACAAAATACGAATAAAAAAATCAAATATTACGTATTTTATTTAATTATCCATATTCAAATCTTAAATTTTCTCTAATTTTAAAAATAAATAATTAGGTTAATTATTTGGATGGGTATTGAATCTCCCCTTCAAAGAAACATTAATAGTTATTTTTGATTCTTAATTAAGACCCTAATCCTTTGGAATTTTCTTCTTTAGATTATTATATGTAAAGATGAAATAAATAAAGCAATTAACTACTCAACAAATCAATTGGCAGTTGGATTGCAATTCAAGAAGAAAACTCAGTTAAACTATATATCATATTTATTATATGTTGAATATATCGAACATGAAATAATAAATTAATATATCGAACATGAAAAGAAGGAAGGAAAAGAAGAGTGGGGGCCTCTACCAACAAAAATTATAATCATAATCATCATTATCATAAAATAAATAAATGTGATTCCTTGTTAAGCACATAAGAATCTCATGGCTCAATTGATTAAACTTCAATTCAAGTTCATCATAATATTCTCATCTTTAATTCCATCACACCCATTTCCCTTTTTTTAGTTAAAAAGAACATACAATTTGTAGGCCACCCTTCTTTAACTTTTTCTTGATGGGTAGGGAGCTCATATTCTTTTCCAAGTGAATAGGGATGCTTGTTTGCGAGAGATCCTCTCTCTCTCTCTCTCTCTCTCTCTATATGCTTGTTTCCAAGTGAACACCAGATTCGTATTTATATTACATTGAACATGTATTTATTTACATTACATCGAACATGAAACGAATCCAAACGAATATATATTCATTCCCTCACTCTTTATTCTTAAATGTATTTATTTTTGAAAAATGAAATTTAAATCTCATTTTTCAACTTATAATAAATATTATATGTTAACAAATGAGTAAGTTAATGGTAATTGGGAAGCAAAGCTAGCTACCACCATCCACACCTAGCAAATATAATTGGGATAAGCCTAGTCATCAATTAATTATTATTATTATTATTTTCATAAAAAGTTTTTAAAATTAATTAAATAGTGAAATTTTTATAGTAATAAACAAGCAAGAAAAGGAAAGGGACATGTGGCATGCATGGCATAACTACCCACCAATCACTTCGTGATGGAACTTTTGATTGGTTCTGTTATTTCCAAAAGAAAAAAAATACAATTATTATTATAATGCATTATTATTTTGTAATTTTAATTTTATACTAAAAATTAAAGATTTTCACTAATTTTTTTAAAAAACTCCGAGTAAATTATTAATTAAAAATTTCTAAATTTTAAACAAACAATTACTATTTCGATAAATTATTAATTACATTAATAATTTGGTTCTTAAACTTGAAAATTTAAACATAATAAAGCTGAAGAGTAATCCTTTGGAATCTTCCTTGTATTTTTCCAAATCGGTATTCGGGCAAAACAACAAACATAAAAATAAATTTTAAAAAAAATAAAAAGGAAGCAAAAAAGGGGAAAAGAAAGGGGGAGAATAGGAAGTTGCTTCAATCTGAAACAATGGATACCCAAAAAAGATTATCACAACATCCTCAAGCAACCCACCAACATCTTCACTACTCCTACTCTCACTATTACTTCCTAACCATTTACATATCTTCTTATTGTTGTAGCCCATAGAGAGAGAGACAGAGACAGAGACACAGGCATGGAGGAAGCTGTGATGCATAATCTTTTACATGGCAACAGAGAAGCTCAGATTGAAGCTGCTAATGAACTTGGCAAATTTACTGCCAAGCTAAGGCACAAGTTGGTGGGAAGAGGGGTTGTTTCGCCCTTGGTTTCAATGCTTCGGTCTCAAAATTTTGATGCCACTGAAGCTTCTCTGTTGGCTTTGCTTAGCCTTGCATTTGGCAGTGAACGGTAAGTTGAGTGCCTATGTGTGTGATCTATATTTGATGTTTGTAGCTGAATTACTATGAAAGTTCTTTTTTCTCTTTAACTAATGAAAGGGGTGAATGTTTGGCAGGAACAAGATTCACATAGTGAAATCAGAGGTCGTACCTGTGCTGTTAGAGCTCCTCCAATGCCACAACGAGACGCTGATTGAGCTTGTCATTGCTGCTCTGTTGATCCTCTCTTCTTGTGCAGTAAATAAGTTGGCGATTGCTTCTTTTGGTGCTATTCCTCTCATTGTTGAAATCCTTGGTGAAGGTAGTGCAAATTGCATAAGCATGCAAGCCAAGCTTGATGCTATAGCAACTCTTCACAATCTTTCAACCTGCCAGCAGATTATCCCATCGGTTGTCTCCTCTGGAACGGTTTTTATACTGCTTCAGATAATTCACAGCTACGAGAAAACATCACCATTGGTTGAGAAAGCAATGTCACTGCTTGAAAACATTGTCACATTATCAGAGAACGCGCTTTTCCAAATGGCCACCGCAGGAGGAACAATTCGGGCATTGGTTGAAAATCTTGAAGAGGGTTCTCCGCTATGCAAAGAGCATGCGGTGGCGATTCTCCTTCTAATATGCCGGAGTTGTGGAGATGAATACAGAGGACTGATTTTGAGGGAAGGTGTGATGCCAGGACTGCTCCAGTTAAGCGTGGATGGAACATGGGGGGCTAAAGATACAGCTCGAGAACTGTTACTGCTATTGAGGAACTATTCAGGTTATGGCTCAAGAGGACAACAATCGAAGTATGAACTTGTGGAGCAGATCATGCAAGAGATTGATGCAGAAGGGGAGAGAGTTATGGGGACAACAACACTTAGGCTGGTGGAGGAGATGATTGCGAGGCTTAATACATAATCCACCTATTTGTTATGTTTCAAAATTGTTGAAGATTTTGATCAGAAGATAACTATTAAAAGGTAGAGGATTATTTGGATATTTGTACATAGGCTTGGGCATGTGATTCTTTAGATAATTGGGTCCTAATATTTATAAGGATGTCATTCATTTAGTTCCCAGGTGGCAACCGGTTCAGGTTAGGCTGTTTCAAGTTCAACTGTTCAAGTTGAGCTTGTCACCGTGCAATTTTTCGTATAAAGAACATCAGGTCATACCTAGAATTGAATTTGGGTTGCTCGCTTTCTTATTGAACAATACTATCCGATAAGTTCACTGGTTATCCAACCTGACCTAACACTATTTGCTCGGGTCATGGACAGAATCGGATTATAGTTTTCAGATTAGAAGAGAAGGCGAAAAGAGTTCAATGTCAAGAATCAATTGTCTAATTTAAAGTACCTAGCTAAGAATATGGCAAACAACAAATTAATCAAGCACCAAGACAATACTTTCCAGCATTCAAGACCAAATTTTGTATCAATCTAGTAACATAATAATCTATCGTGAATTTATGAAAACAAACAATGGGATCCTGTCTCATCCTTAACCAACTAAAACTTAGCAATGAATCTCCCTCTTAGAACAAAAACATATATGTATCATTCTCCCAGCAGGTCATTGTTGAGAGGATTATTTTCATGCTAATATATCTGCCTACAAAAAGCAGCGTACGTGAACCCACAAGCAACTAATAATATGACTGAGAGGCGTATTTCAGCCTGATCTTTTGTATAAGCTGTAGGCCACTGCAACGGTTGCAACTGCTCCAACCACAGCAACTGCTGCAAGAACGTCACTTTGCTCCAATGACGATATCCAGCTTGACAGTTTACCTAACCCCTTCTTTGTATGAGCATCACTTTTGTGATCTTCATTCACTCCATCTCTGCAGCATGAAAAGCCATTGGCGCCCTGGCAACAACCACCCACATTCTCTTTACCGACCTCAATGTTCCTGTCTTCAAGTTTCTTGGTTTCCTTGACATCTTTTCCATTTGGAAGCTTTTCTCCAGCCATCTTCATACCCTCTTCAGCTGATGCCCCCATTTTTCCCCTGCAGTGAGTCAATCCATGATCCTCAATTCACACATACTGCTTCAAATGAGTATAATTACATTATGAAGGAAAAGAGAAGCATGTTCAGTCCACCTAGACATTTATGTCATAATAGAAAAAGCAATCAACACAAGAAAAGCAATCAGCGCTGCTTTGGAAGAAAGCTTCATGCAAATTACCTATCATGTTTCATCACCTTGGAGGATCTATCAATTTAAACCGTACATCAAATAGAAGGTTGGATAAATGCTAATGCTCCCAACCTTGTATCTATTCTCATCGGGGTCATTCTACTTGATTTCAGGCTACACATTCATGGAAGATAACAAAACACGCTTTGATACATTGCAAGATTTCACTCAGATACAAGGCCACACTTGATCCATCCCAAGAACTTGAAGTCAATAACAAATTAACGATAGCATTTGGAATGTAAGACAGTGGCTTTAGCAGTAGCGTAGGCTCTTTGAAGTAAAATCAAAAGCATATAATAAATTTAATATAGCTAATAATGTTCTTATCGTATATAAAAACTTGCAGTATTTCAATAGAAGTTTATAATTACGCTTACAAAGTAACAGTTTTAATAAGAACATGACCACAAAATCCTACACAAAACTAAACATCATGTAAAAATTTTACAATTACAAAAATTTCCTTTCTTGTATGACTACTAAAATTTGGGCAGTCAATTTTCACATTTGCAGAGAGATTGAAGTCTCAAACGTCTAATTGGTATCCATGCATTACCATAAAATGTTAAAAATAAAATACACAGATAACAACTACATAAGATATCGATAAATTTTTATTAAAAATTAAACTACATAAAAGGGTTAAATTTAATTGAGTTAAATTAGTGGGTCAATTTAGTTAAAATTATGTCTAATTCAAAAATACCTTCTAAAAAAGTCCAATACTATAAAAATTTGCAAATTACAAGTGATTTTTAATTTTTAGCAACTTTAGTAGCTTTGCCACTGGATTTGAGTAAAAACAAGCTTCAAATTACTTGAGTGATAAATAAGGAGAAGCATTTAATATGGCATTAAAAGGTGCAAAATAAAAACCATAATAACAGAAAGTGAAATTGCAATACAAAGTTGACAATTGCTAACCATTTAAAAACAATCGAAATCATAATAACAAACAACGAAATTGCAATACTTATAATTTCTAACAATTCATAAACTAATATTACAAAAGCAAACTTTCAGATTAATAAATCAATGTACCTCCAAATTCTTTCTATCACTTCTCCTTTTCCAATATGTTGATCCAAAATTTCAGGTACATCATCAGGTGTAACATAGCCATACCTGGAGGATAAAAATTTTATCAATTTTTTTTAAATAGTTATCTCTTTCCTTTGTATTGTTAATTACCAGAAAGCGGAAAAAAACCTTTTAAAATCTTACCAATGCCCCATGGTTTTTCCCTCAGAGTCTGGAGAGTAAATAATCAAGTTCCCAGCATATTTATGCCCTCCAACATGAGAACAAGCAGTGACAAATACTTGATCATTCAGCCCTCGAGATTCAATTCCCTCTCTGAGTTTTTCAATCAGGATGGGTCCGCAAACACCACATCTCTTATCACGGCTACCATGTGCACATACGAATATATGTGATCCAGTGAGCACCTCCTGCACTCCAGCAGCCCATGGCTTTCCATTTACAAGGACATCATCAACAAAACCATCAACATCCGAGTCCTTCAAACACCTTCCCAAACAAGATGGCACAAATTTCAGAACTTTGAAATACAGTGTTGGAAATCAATATAACGAATTCACAAAATCATAAAAAAAAATTTCTCAATTTCAGTAAAATTGTAAAGCAAATCACATCTCAACAGTTCTTGGGCATATTTAATATTTGGAAAATCACTGAATAGATAAAGGTTAGGCTCTCGACAACTCAGTATCCTATCAATATTGCATCAAGCAATAACATAAAGAAACACTGAAGTCCTGAACAATTAAAATCGCCTTCAAGTTACAGACAAACAACAGTACTTCTTCATTTATCAAGCATCCAAATTTTCCAATAAACGAATTGGAATCTCAAATAATAGCCTCTAAACCAAAATTGCAGTCTTAAGTCACAAAATTTTCTGACAGAAATGCAATAAGACAAAGATGATCCAATCCTTCTGGAGGGATAAAAACAAACGACAACTTAATTATATCTTAGTGCCAAATAACTAATACCAGAATCACGAGTATCTTAAATAATTCTATCTGAAACTAACCATCATACTCTAGAAATTAATAAAAGACAAACTAAGACCTAACTAAAAAAACCAATAAGAAAACTCACTTGTATTTGATCATTTCAGGAAATATCAACACATCTCCATTCTCAAACTCTCCTTCACCTCCTTCACAAATTGTTACCTTTGTCTACGAAAATTAGAAAAGAAAATAAAAATTAATTAAACAACCACAAAACAGTTAAATTCAAAATCCAACAAAAACCTAGAAAAACTCACGAATACCTTAACAGAGATATCATTCTTACGAGCTTTAATAGCAGATGACAAAAGCTTAGGGAGCAGATCAGTCTGAGACTCTTCAACGCGTGGAAGCCAAGCGTCAGGGTTCTTGAAACAGAGGAAAACGTGTCTATCATACTGATCAACAGTACCAGCGAGGTTTGCCTTGTACATCTCAGGTCTAGCGAAACCGAATTCAGCGTTATCTTCAGAAGAGATCAGAGAGGAAGCATTATCAATATCAGCCATTGATGGAAAAGAAGCAGGGATCCGTCTTCTCCTACGTCTTCGTACGGTTAGTTAAAATGGTGCGTGTTGTAGCTGAAGCAGTGGTAGAAGAGAAAGGCTAGGGTTGGAGAGGTCAAAATGGAAGAGAGGATAGCATCTGTTTGGAAGTGGAGCAGGACGCTGGAAAGAGGAGAATGAGTATCGGCGTTTTAAACTCTAATTTTCGATATTGGCTGCCGTTTTGGATCGCCTATGGGTAAATGGTTCAAGTTACTTACCCTTTATAAATGTAACATTTTTTTGTATACATATTCTAACAATTTAATATTGCAAATATGGTATTTAATGAATTTCTATAAATTAATGATAAATATAAAAATTTTGAACATCATAAATTAAGATAAATAATTGAGATTTCAAATTATCCACAAAAAATAAAGAAAAAATATGAATAATCTGTCTTTATTTAATTAGACTTTAAATTAGTGGTAAACATATCTTATGGTTATTATGAGGAAGGCATTAATATTTAAATAATTATTAATATATTATAGAAGAGATTAATGATTAGATTTAAAATATAATACATATTTTTTTGATTATAATGTATTCAATTAAACTTGGAAGTAATAATGAATGATGATAATTGATTAAAATTAAAAAATTATTACAAACTTCAAAAATATAGAAATAAGTAAATGGGTGAAATATGAGAAATGGTAGTTATTCACGTGATATGGGGGGCATGATATTGTGAATAATGGAAAGTGATTGAAAGAGAGAGAAGATGGAAAATCCACCTTAACAAGTAAGACGAGCAACCACTCAATAATGGCTCTTATGAATCAAATCTTAATAATAATAATAATAATAATTTATAGTACAGCAGCATATAAGATGACCAAAAAGAACAAGTTAAAGTACCCGCACGGGTGTAGTCCAGTTGGTACTCGGATGTGACGTTGGTACCAAAGATCCACGGTTCGAGTCTTGGCAGCCGCAGTGTGGGAGTTACACCCTCTGGGTGGGCTCCTTGTGGGCACCAAGACTCCGGATCTCCATCTAGGAGGCCGCTGGGTACCGTGATTTACCTCCTCCACCATCCCTGTCGGGTCGGGGTGTGGGGGCCGTTGGGGTGAGGGTATATCACCTTTTGGTACCAAAAAAAGAACAAGTTAAAGCATATGAAACTTGCACGTATTTTATTGCTAGTATAATATTTGGAGCTGCAAACAAGGTTGCCTGATGAAGTCAATTATATTATGGAATTTGAATAGTTGAGTTGACTAGCACGATGATGGCGATATGTCATATAAGCATTTTACTGGATGCTGTTTCAGAAATGTTAACCAGGAAAAGCAAACTCCATGCATGTCCAGCAGTAGCAGATTTTGAAAATTGAAATAGATTTAGAAGCCTCATTTTAATTTCATTTGCATTTCCTCCGTGTGCCGTTCATCCCTGGCCTGGCCCGTTTTAGAAAAAATTACATCTTGTGTCGGGGGGTTCAATGGATTTGCATCCCTTTTACAATCCAAGAGGTGTATATATGCCATTGAATCACAACAATCAATCATGAGGCTTTTGAAGCTGCTCTGAACAACGCAATTGAATCGCAGAAAAATCAAAAGAAATCAATCTCTAGATAATTACCTGAAGGCTTCACATCTACACCTGCCACATTCCCAGATGGGGGAGGTGGTGCTCTCGACCCGTCATCTCTCGTAAGAAAATCCATTATGGCTTGTTTCGGCACGTCCGGGGGATTTGTGCACCGAATGAGCGCCCAGTTTACGCTTTGGAAGAATGGATGTTGTTTTATCTCGGTAGCTCCACGCCTATAGGCGAGGCGATGTTGTGGTTCTTTCACTAGTAAACCTCTGATCAAGTCCCTCGCAGCAAAACTTACAGGGGGTGAATCTGGAAATCTTAGCGGCTGCCCGATTACGTTAAACAATGTAGCCCGATTTCCAGCCCCCTTGAAGGGAGTTCTACCAAACAATAGCTCGTAAAGGAAAACTCCAAACGTCCACCAATCCACAGCACTTCCGTGGCCTTCACCTTTAATAATTTCAGGTGCCAAATACTCATGTGTGCCAACAAAGGACATCGATCGAGCATTTGTGGGTTCGGCAATAAGCTCAGGGAGAGGGCTCACTTGATGACTGATCTCACTCTTCGGCTTACTCTTTTTGTTTTTCTTGGACTTCGACAAGAAGCGTGGGCCAAAACATGCCGGTTGGATGCAATCAGGCTGCATCACGCAAGTTGGTTCGATGCAAGCAGGCTGCACGCAATACGCTGAGTTCTTCGACTCCAACGTTGAGTGTGATGACTTGACCAAAGTTGGGCAGACGGCACATCTTAAAGATAGGTCAAAGTCGGAAAGCATTATGTGCCCATCTTCCCTCACCAAAACATTCTCTGGCTTAAGGTCCCTGTAAATAATCCCTAGCATGTGCAAGTACTCCAAAGCAAGGAGAACTTCCGCAACATAGAACCTGAAAAAATGCCAGTGAAATTAAGAGGACTAAGATCATGATATTTCATCCGTAAAACTGCATTGAAGACGCTATAGTTATATAGGACCTTGGGAACATGGCAGCAACTACAATCTCTGTGGATAAATGAATTTTCCAAGTCGCCTGGAAATTGAATGTTAGGAGGCAACAATATTTCAGATTTTGATGTGGCCTATGGTACTAAGAATCTAAGTTGTAAGCAACAATGTAGCCTATAGTAACAGAAATGACATTCGTTTCCCTTTATAAAATAAACACAACAGAATACAGCATTCACTTGGAAGGCGTACAACCTGATAGCATTTGGCAGCTAACTGAATGAACTTTAATAGTTAACAAAACAAAGAGCAAGGGTAAGGAGGAAAGAGTGTCTAACCGAGCAGCATGCTCTGGAAAGTATTTTCCAGGTTGTCGTTGCCTGAGCGCATGTAAGTCTCCACCAGGGCAGAATTCCATCACCAAGCAAGAGAACTTTTCAGTCTCAAAATGCGAATACAGAGTTGGTAAAAATGGATGATCTAGAGACTGCAGTATCTCTCGCTCGGTTTGTGCCCTTGGAAGCTTCTTCCTAGCTGCCAAGGCTGCTTTATCCATAACTTTCATTGCAAAATAAGTTCTTGTGCCAGTCAATTCTGATAGATAAACACTTCCTATGTCTCCGCATCCCAATTTTCTTAACAATTTAAAGTGATTCAAACCCAATGCCCCCTCACGAGATCGGACAGCTTGAATTGCTTCCCATCGTATATCATTTGCTTTGTGAGGCCTGTACAAGGCACTCGTTAAACTGCTTGAGCTGCTTTCGTCACTAACATCACTATCGGTGCTGGCTCTGTAGATGCTGGTCTTTCTACTCTCAATGTCATAGGAATTACTTATATCCCCACTTTCACTGGGTTTATCAACAAAGCTCGCTACTTCACTAACTTCAGTGTTGGTGAAACTCTGTTTTGCTTCTGCATAAACGGTGCCAGTATAAACACTGTTTGGAGGACTCGAACAAAAGCTTATAGCTGATTGAGGAGCCATTTGGTTACTAATCACCCCAACATCTCCTTCACATGAACCTGAGATATCACTTTCAGATCGAATTGAGCCACTTGAATTAGAACTCTCAGGATCCTCAATAGGATGCTTGACTGCAGATTCGCCATCCACCCTTAAAATCTTCTTCTCGGAAGAAATTTCTGATGATTGATCAATATCTCCACTTGTACCCACAAACTGTGATTTATCTTTATGCGGGGGATAAAAGTGTTTGGTCACAGTGGGCAATCCTTCACGTTTCACGGGGTCATGGGCACTTCTATAAGATTGTTTCTGACTTGTACCAGAACCGTTTACATTATTCAGGCCAGGCTTATGATTACCAGCAAAGTACCTGGAAGAAGCTCCTTCATATCTCGATTGTTTAGCAACTGGAGGCAGAGAAGGGCTAGGAACCACAGGCGTGCAAGAAGGATCATTGCCTAATGGAGATGCTGAATTCTGATTCTTGGATGAAGGATTAAATCCATTACCAAATGACTCCATGAAGCAACTTTACACCAACACTAATAATCACACGAAAATCTCATCAAGCACAGTCATCAGATTCAAAAGAGAGAGCTAGGAGTGACAAACAAAGCCATTACTAACGACAGCCTTGAAACGAAATTTTCCTCATGTCTAAAATCAAGGAACTGTTATAACAGCCAGGAAATTAAAGATAAAAAGACACAAATGGCTATGGAAATTGTATCCAAAGAAGAACAACAAAAAATTTAAGAATCCGCAGATACCCTACTCCATACCTACCAATTATGTGGTAATCAGGACAAATTCCAACCATAACGGAGATTACAAGATATGTTATTATTATTAAGGTAAGGAATCCAAAATCAACAAGCCGTTACTTCAAATACAATCAAAATGAATGTCAAAATACAATCTTTTAAGCATTGAAAAGCTGAGATTTATGGAATCCCAAAATAATCCAAAAAATATTGCTTGCACCAATCAGTAAACGCCACCATAGAGAGCTTTCTTAATTGTTGAAATGAATTAAAAATCAAGAAAAAGAAGCCAAAATGTGTAACCTTTAGTTTGATTCTGAATTAAACAACGTGTTCTTGAAAGAAAACCATTAGCTAAAGTTTCTTTTTCTTTTTTCAGTTTTAGTAACGGTTAATCAAGAACCTACAAAATAAAACAAAAGCAAAATAAACGATACCCAGTAACACAATCAACCAAAAGAACTTGAAAAACCCAGAAACTGGAATAATACCTGAATCAAAGAATAGAGAAAGCAATGCACAAGAAGCAATCTTGCATGAGGACTGACTGTGAATTAGCTAATAAAAATCAATATAATGAATTATAGAAAAAAAACCCAAAAGGCCAAGAAAAACAGCAGTTCACAGAGAGAAAGTGAAACAGCTTTTGTTTTTGGTTCGTTGTTTGGATCGGATCAAAACAAGCAACAAGAAGGAAAGACACCCGAGAGAAAGAAATAGAATAATGATAAACGATAAAACTCCTGTTTTTTTTCTTTTTTTTGGGTGCTAATGAAAAGTCGTTTCTGTTAAAAGTTTCGTCGTTTTGCGAAAAGAGTTTGCATCAATTTCTTCCGTATTAAGATTTTTATTTTGTGGAAAATCTTAAAATAATAATTCTTCATTTTTAAAGTAATAAATGAAATTATTTATTAATATTATTAATTTCGATATTTCTCAATAAATGATTTATAATTGGCAATTATCTCAAACAATCCTTTTTTTTCATATTAATTTTCCAAAAAAATAAAAAAAAATCGAGGAAAGTTCACAAGCAAAGATTGTGATTAAAACTTGTGAAAGCTGTCATTGTCTTTCTTTTTGGATTAAATTCTGCTTTTTATTTATTAATTAATTTGTTTTTATTTAGTATATTTTTAAAAATTTATAATAAATTATAAGTGGAACGAGAAAGTACCATCTCACTCATTTGGTACCAACACAACACCCGAGTACCAACTGGTTACACCAGTGCGGGTACCACCTCACTCATTATGTGTGGAGTGCTCCGTCCTTAATAATTGCTCCTATTTTCTATCCATAACTCAATGTTTATTTTCATTCCCTCTTTTTTCCTTCTTTATACAAATACATATATATATATATATATATATATATTAGCATTTTCATTTTATTTATTTGTTTAATACATTATAATTTGGCAGCTATATTCATCTAATTATTTATTTATTTATGGTAACTAATTAACAATTCTGATTTAAATAATTAATTATTTACTGTCACTCTCTTAAATAGTGAAAATCGACTTATTTTAATTATCGTATTTTAATTTTATTACGTGAATTGGCGTGGAGTTGCATTGGGCAATGGCAATGCATTTGCTTAGGATTCTGATTTCCGTATTAATTTAGTGCTTAGCACTCTCTAAAATATAATTAACCACATGGGATTTATGCTAATCCTAATTAACCTCATTAAGCGAAACAGGAAAAACCTCACATGCATCCACGTGACCTCCCCAACAGCACCACGTGGCCAGCTGTTATGTCTCGGTCCACTTCACTAATCACGCCCCAAACTATTAGGAAATAAATACCTCTTTTTTCATTTTCAAATCAATAATTTAATTATTTAATCAATAAAAACATGCCTTCTACGAATGTTAATAATTTTTTTAAAAAATCGGGTGCTAATATACTGATCCACTGATACATACATAATTTAAATTAGTTAGTGTGATTGTTTATATGAAAATTAAATCATTTTTTTAATTAAAATAATTAAATGAATTAATTTAATGAACCTAAATTAATTATAGTATAACGTAAACCTGATAAGTCTAAATAAATCTAATAAAGTAAGAGAAATTTTCAGAAGCAAATAATGAAAAAGGTTAATTGGATAACATGATTCATTTGTAGAAAAAATTAAAAAAAAAATTAATACATGACAAATTGTTATCTAAACTTAAGTCAAATTAAAAGAAACACAATTCAACAATAATTAAAATCAATAATAGATATTATTTAAATATTTTTATTATACAATCTTTATTGTCACTTTTTTTTTATTTTAAACACGTTATTTTGATTTTCTTTATTTATAAATTTATTTCTTTATATTAAGTAAATATGAAATTCACAATCATTTATATATCAAGATATAATAATTTTAAAAAATTAAATTTATGCATAAAATTCAATAATTATATATTTTTTAATTTAGATTAATCATTTTTAATGAAAGGTGTAAATAAGTTTTCCATCAATTATTGTTTTTATGATTATCATTTATCATCCTTCTGATTATTTTATTATTTAGAATGAGTTTTTTTATTGAAATTATTTTAAAAATTAGATATTAATGAATTTCATCCTTTATGATAATAAGGCTTTTTTTTAATTGATTTATAAGCTTCGAATTATGCTAACACGTTGTTCGTACTGATGTCTGATTTTTAAAAAAAAATAAATATTTTATTTTCTTTAAAATTAATTGCATAATTTCACATTTATGGATTTAACTTACCAAATACAAGGAACACCATCCATCCATCGACTGATGGCCTAGCACGCGAAGGGCAAAAGCGTCATTTCACAGTTGGATACCCAAACCCCAAACCCCAATCCCCAGCTTTTTCCGATCGATTGCCTATCCAGACATGCGGGCCCATGATGCCACGCTGGCACTTCTACGTATTGGTGGGGACTGCTAGAGGTTGTAGTCTGTAGGGCAGACTCCGAGCATACGGTGGTGGCTATTGAGTAGTCAGTCCACGAACGTGGGCCCTATTAACTACTAACAACTACAAGCTTGACCTTCGGAAAAGATATTCTCATCCGACGGTCGAGATGTATCCGATGGGGTTGACAAACTAATCTGGTGCGATTGATGACAACTGCAACCGTTTGATCGCAAAAACGAGGAGGAAGATTTCAAGTGGGGACAGGAGAGGTATTTTAGGGGAAAGGCATGCTTCATTAAGGGGTCAAGATTGCGACACGTGTAATCATTCTTTAATACTAAGGTGGACTTAGCGACACAAAGTACGCAAAGGTGTGGGGGCCAGTGTTAGCAATCAGATAAAGCATGTTTCAGAGTGCGATGCACTGAATCATTCCCCTCATTTTGGGCATAAATTGATATTTTAGGTTTAGATTCTGAAGAAGTTGATTGCGTATATTTCTATTTGGCCGCTACACTTAGTTTAATGACCGATTTAATTATAAATTAAATTATTTTATAATAATAATTTTCAAAATGATTATTTAATTAAAATAAACAAATTGTAAACTTTAATTTTTTTTCATGAAATATTAATATATAAATTTAGAATTTATGAGATATGTTCGAACAATGAAAATTAAAAAAATAACAACTAAATAAACTTAAGAATTTTGAAGTTAATTACTTTGTAGTAAATTAAAAAATATTAATTGTTTATGTTCAAGTAATTACAAATTATAAATCTAAAAAGAAAAAAAAGCTAAAATGATATCCATATGTACTTTTTTCATATAGTAATGTAGAGTTATTTTCTTGTTGAATTAGGAGATCAGACCAACATTTGATAGCGATCGTTTTGAAACCTCGAGTAAAATGGATAATGAAGAGTATATGTTCAAATAGCATTAAAAATAAACTCGAATTGAGTTGGAATCGAGACCTAAATCCGACACCCTGAAAGCTTAAAAATATATTATTATTTTTGAATTCATCAATTTAAGAACATGAAGTATATCTGGTTAATAAAACATGATAAAGAATGCCCATTTAAACACAAAAATGGATGACAGATGTAAATAGGAATCAAAGGGCTTATTTTTGGATGGCACATTCATCCAACCATATCTTACATGTACAGCTTCATTATTGAACAAAATAATGCAACCTTAGTTCATTTCTTTTATGGAGAGTAGGGACCATCAATGTCTCCTTGCAACAATTCATCAGCTTATCAAAATGCATGCAGATTCTAGTTAACAAACATAACAATATACTTATTGTAAGAAAGATAAAAGCATCACTATAATTTAATTGAATTAATATTATTTTTTTTATTTTTAAATCTTGATAATCTTGATTTAAGTTGATCATTTTAAAGAAAAAGATTCTTTCGATGTAGATATTTTTGAATTTTGATGAAATATAAAGTTTCGTTACATCTCAAATATTAATTATATCGATATTATTATTATTATAAAATCTTACTCGAAATCTCAAATATTAATTATATCGATATTATTATTATTATAAAATCGTACTCGAAATTTCTATGAATAAACTTGAAAATCAACATTTCTTTACCAAGTAGAATGATATGCAAACAATGATGTATTGAAACTTTTCCCCACCTCAATTCTAACAAGTTGTGATGTCTCCAATTGTAGGAACATATCAGATGAGAAAGGGGATATGCATCTCAAGCTTTTCCCTAATTTACATTGTCAAAGATGTTGCATTGACAAGAAGGTCAGAAGAAACTTAAGGTTATAGGCTGGAACCAGTGGCCATTTTGCAGCCTCCAGTTTCTCCTTAACAGTTTGCTTTATATTATTATTATTATTATCATCACCCTATGTCATCCAAACTCCAATTTGGGTTCTCTGGTCATCAACTAATTTCCCTTCTTACAGCAATTATGAGGGAATTATTTGGTGAACTTTCCTTTCAGTCAGCAATGGCAATATGGACAGTGGACCCTTTTGAACAAGGAGATGACTGAAGCCTCCAAATCAGAATAACAACAGTTCCTCTAGGTTTCGATTTTGTCCGACATAAACTTAGATTAAGCTGTAGTTGAGTGTAGTAGAATGGATGATGATATTGGACAGGCAGGCTGGAATCTTGCAAATTTCTAGCAATAATTTCATTGTGCTTGTCCTTTACCTGTGGTTGCACACTAGAATTAGGTAACTAATATGAAAGAGTTTAGCTCCATTAACTCATTTATAATTATACATTAAGTAATTAATTACAATGAAATGAATATGTTTATCCATCCATGAAAGCAATGTGCAAAGAATACAATCATTAAAACACTCATCATATTCATCATTTTACATCCATTCCCATGTTCTTCAAAAAGCTTTTCTTACAAAAATTTCAGGATAATTATACATTTTTATAATTGCATGTTCAATATTATCATTTTCCCCTCAACTAGAATGTAGTCAATAACAAAATGACCATTTTGTATAAATATGACAAATTTGGGTATTAAAAAACCTATTACTGGAAACAGAAGGATAAAGATGCAAATTATGTGAAACTTCATGAGATCATTTGTAATATAAAAAATGCAAAACCCACCTGCAAGACTAACACCAAATAAAGAATTAGAAGCTATTAAAAAATCATAATAAAATAGAGTTTTAAGTAAGAGTGCACAAACAAGCATGAACCCAATTGATTAAATAAGCAATAGAAAATTATAACAAGAAAGAGAAGAACAAAATGATTATAACTTACAGGTGGAAAGCAGCATGAGGAGATGAAAATAAAAGTTATTTTAAAAAATGGGCAAGACCCGACATGTATTTGCAGGAGTTCTGTAACAATCAGGGTCAGGGATACAAGGCAATATCTAACTCATCATCATCAGTGCATTTCAAATCAATGTCTGAAATATAAAAGAAAAAAAGTTTGAAAAGGATACAAAGAAGAGAAAGGAAAGACAGGAATTCAAGATATGCTTTAGATATCCTAGTCTTGGTAAAAGGATAAGAATGACAAATAATCCAACATTTAATGTAAAGGGAGAATTAACTTCCAGAGCTCAAATAAACTACAATTGTGATTGTTTTTCAATTGTTACACTTTTATCTCGTTTCAAAAATATTGCCACAACAACCACTCTTTTACCTTCCGTAAGGGTGGTATCTACCACTACCTGTGCTTCCATATCCTCCTCTACTTCCATACAAGGAACCCCCGCCACCACCTCCACCTCCTCCTCCATACCCGCTGCCGCCTCCATACCCACCTCCCAGGTTAGAGTCATAATTACCTCCATAACCTCCCCCAGATCCTCCGCCACTACCGTATCCACCATAACCTTCTCCAGGACCACCATAACCACCCCCAAACTCATAGCCCCTGCTGAAGCTACCTCCATAACGTCCAGAATATCCAAAGGGCAGCTCTCCTCTGTAAGCCCCAATGCCACCACCTCCATATCCTCCGTAACCACCAAATTCACCTGCACCGTATCCACCATAAGTGCCAGATCTACCTCCATATGCACCAGCAGATCTGTAAGCACCGCCTCCGCTGCCGCTGCCGCCACCACCACCACCACCACCACCACCACCAGAGCCACTGCCTCCAAATCCATCATATGCATCGCCAAATCCACCACCAAATCCAGGCTTTGAATCATTATAACGCCTAGAAGGGGCTGGTGGAGGGTTAGGCTTCTTCGGTTCTGCCTTCTTGATCTCCACCTACAACTCACAAAATGAAAAACAAATTTGGTGGGGAAAAGAGAAGACTATGGATCTAAATCATTCTGTAGAATGGAAGAACTTGATTTGCTCAATTTTACTTCTTTACCCAGTGGTCAAACTAACAACGCAATGGCCATTACATCTTAGATTAAAGCAGAACATTGGTAACAAGCTATGGACAACAAGAAAAACCATATAGTTGGCTCAAATACTAATGAAAAAGGAAAGTTTATCAGGCAGTTAATCAATCAGCTGTTTATAGGAGAGATTACATACTGGCGAAAACATACAAGTCTTTTGGCATCATAACAGCATATTGAGGGCATTCACAAAACTGCCCAGGGCTTGTCCCATGGATGCAAACACCAAAATCCCAGGAATTTACACTACTCGGCAGTTTGATACTTTCGTAATTGCAGGTCATGAAATCACAGATGCCCATTGCCTATCTATGAATCTATTAATAGTTGTCACTGATTAAAACCAATTTTAGATAAAAAGGCTAAATTTTGAAGAAAAATTAGAAAACGTCCTTGATACTGACCACACAGAAAATCCAATGCCCCTATTACACAGGCTGATTGTCTGAACTAACTAAAAGATTGGGTTACAATATCTTACAGAGCTGTATTGCATCATCAGTAACATCAGTTCTCTAAATGGTATTTTACAAGTGATAGCATTTTAATAATTGTAGCATGTCCAGCTTGAAAAACATGCATTGAAAATCACCCTTGTACTGATCAACTGCTAACAGATAGATATTTTTTTATTGATTTATAAATGATATGTAAATAGTAACAAGATAACCGATTAAGGATCATGTTGTATTACTATAAACTCCTGTACATTAAATTAAGAAAATTTTATTACTAACTGAACTGACCACGTAATTGAACAATATAGCCATGCAAAGGACCAAATGTTGCTCCATGGTCAACCATGCGATAAAGATAAAACAAAGATATGCAGATATGTTGCTTCAAAAACTTCACGTAGACTTGCTCAAGGGAGTTGTTTCCCTTTGAGTAGACATCATTTGCATTTCTTCGGTTTGCAAAGAAAAAGCATTGTTCCTCCAAGAATCTATATGAGGCCTAGAAACCTCTCTGAAAAAATTTGGTTACACGGGTATAGAAGGAGCGTCAAAAACACATTATTGTGAAGAGCATCATCAATATTATTCCCTCACGCAATCACAGAGCCAATTGCAACGATATAAAAGTCATCCCTAATAAAAGAATCAATCAATTGTTAGCCATCAACTCACCTGACCTCCCGCAAACTCAAGCTTATTCCCCTTAGCCAAAAGATCCTCCACAGCTTGCTCTGAATCAAACGTAATAAACCCAAATCCACGGGAACGATTGGTAGCATGGTCACGCATAATCTGATGTTCAAGAACCTCACCATATTGAGTAAAGAATTCCTTGAACTCAGCTGTCCATAAAATCATACTCATCTATCAGCTAAGAAAATTTAAATGATAAGAAAAAACAAACCGCTGAAAATTTAAAAAAGCAACCTTCGGTCACAGCTGTAGGAATTCCGCCAACAAATATCTTTTTGGTCTTAAAATCCCTAGCTCCCATAGCTCCCTTTGGTATGGTTCGTTTGATTTCCACCTACAAATAAGAAAGAATTCCGAATTCAAATAAAAACCAATAAATAAACATGACCATGATAAAATCAATGGGAGTCTAACAATTGAAGCATTGATCTTTCTAAGGAAAAAACGCACTTGCTTGCCATTAATAACATGGGAGTCTTGAATAACTTGATCAACAACAGAAGGATCGGCATAAGTAATAAACCCAAATCCACGAGGTTGGCCAGTTTTACGGTCCTTCATTATAACAGAATCAATAATTTCACCATATTTACCAAAATGCTTAACAAATTGAGCTGCATAAACAAAAGAAAAAGAAGAACCAACAAAAATTGAAGGAAAAGAAAACATTAAAAATAATAAAAAAATTATAAAAAAATTTAGCACATTAGGATAAAACTAAAAGCAAGAAAAAGAAAACAACCTGTAGTAGTCTCTCTAGCTAAACCTCCAATAAAAATTTTACTGTAGCAAAAAGGACATTAAACTTGGGAGAAGAAGCTAAAATTCGAAAATGAGATATAAAAAGAGGAATGAATTTAGCTTAAAATGAAAATAGATTATACCCAGGGCTAGCTCCATCTCCGGTGTGAGAAATAGACTTGTGATCTTCCCCTTCATGAGGGAGCGAATCACGTTGCTGGTGGTGGTGCTGTTCTTCCTGAGGGTCCATTTGGATTGTGAATTGGTAGAAGGAAGAAGAAAGGTAAAACCCTAGATTAGATATTTATTTATTTTTAGTAAAGGGATAAAAACAAAATGAAAAATTCACAAATTGATTGAAAGGAAGAAGCCCTAACGGGAAGCGTAAGAGTAAACCCTCAGCCGGTGAATTTTTTTTTTTTTTGGGGTTGTTTTTATGTAATTTTGCTAAAGCTCCTCTGGGACCACCTCATTTGGAACAGTGAAATTTCATGGTTATTTATATTTATTTTATTAAACTGCCAAATCTTCTGGTTTGTATCTACCAAGAATGCTTGTCTAAACTACACACATATACATATATCACAGACCCATCTAATATATTATTTTATTTTAAATTATATTTCTTCTAAGAAAACCATAAAATGGGTTCAACGTCCAAAATAAAATAATCATTACTTAGAATTTATACCATATTAGACTAACAGAATCATAACATTTTGGTGGATGCGAAATCGATACGTGTAACATTAACATACGTCTCATGACTTGGTACATATGAAGCCCAAATCAGGATTTCCATGAAAGTTTGACCTCCCTATGGTTTGTTTAGGTTATGTACGGTACAGTATTCATAGTTTGAAATTCGTTCAAATCAAATTCATAGCTTAATATTGTATAATTGATTTGAAACGAAACGATGTTATTAGAATTATAAACTAATCTCTAAAATCCACGGAACGGCAACTGCAAAAACACCTGTCAATAAAAAAAGCTGCAAAAATACCGTCATGGGTTTTCCTTTTGTCAGGACAATGTTCCTTGAAGCTGACCTAAAATGTCCAAGCATAACAAAGGCACAAACTTTCGTGTATACTACCCATTAAAATATTACACCAAAATTTTGGTACAACAGATTAGTAGAAGGGGTAAGTGAAAGACTAGTACGTATTCTGCGGATTAAACCTCCGCCTAGCTTCTCGTTTGTAGTATGGAGTTTCGTCTATAGTTCTCCTGACATAATCTACAAACGGCTGCGGAGTTCGAGGCGACTTATCACTTGAAATGGGACTGCTGCGCTCAGGTGTCCGATGTTCCGAAACATTCGGAGAAGGAACAGAAGGCGTGTATGACTGCGCTCTGCTGGACGTTTTGAAGAAATTTCGGATGACAAGTACTATTGCCACTACTGTTCCTAAAGATCCCATGATCGTAGGCAACAAGGTGCCTCTAGAGATGTGCTTTGGCATCGCTGTTACATCGTGTTCATAGTTAACATCTATTTCTACTCTCTGACCTGTCTCAGACAAAAAGAGAGGTTCGTATCATTTTGACAGTTGGAACAAACACCAATTAAATTGTTAGCGTTCATACCATTGGCCGGAAGTGTGATGATGATTTTATCCTTGATTCCTTGGGTACTTTGCACTCTGACCTGACAATATCAACTAATGTTAATCACACAAAGATGAAAATGAACAGGAGATTTCAGATATAGCTTTTACTTTCTCTTTTTTCTGACTCAGCGACCAGACTTCAATCACAAATTAACTTAGTTTAGCTATATGGATTATTCATTTCCACTTGCAATGATTCTGAGCTACTTCTTGATAAAGACACAAGGCTATTGTATCAGTTTGAATCTCTGTTTCCAAGTGAGCTAAGGCCTCAACTTTTTTTGGTTTCCATTTTTCTTTCTGTTAATTCTGTCTGTCTTGGTATGCCATTCTTGGATAAGTTCAAATGACATTCAAGTTGGGTCTTGCATATGTCCCAAGGATTTTGAACATATCGATAGGATTCTATAATTGAAACTTCGCCATGATTCAATTTCTTTTCATCATTCAGAAAAGAAGCAATAATTATCATATCTGTTCTCTGCAAGACACTTGGATTAGAAATTAATTGAAGTCAGATCACGAAACTCACCTCGTATTGAGCACGGCCGCCAATACCAAATTCTTCTCTATGGATGGGGATGATCTTTATCATATCTCGGTTGTGCCATTGGATGTTAACATCTACAACAAAAAATAACAACAAAATAAAATGATCAATGACATGGACATATGCAATGGATTCTAATGCTCCAAAGATTTTTTTTCTATATATATATTTTTTATTGATGACAAAAATCTAAACCTGAATGCTTAGAAAAGAAAACTTGTTGGAATGCGAAACACCCGCACTAGAAATTGATCGAGTGTGGGTTGCATGGAGGACAAGTCAAGGTAAAATCATCAAAGGTAATTTGGTGGTTGAGTACAAAATAGACTAGGACTTGAAACTGCTAATGAATAAACTATTTTGAATTCTTGAGCAGAATCAAGTATCAGGGGAGAGGAAGAGAAGATGACCTAGAAGGCTCCATGTATCCTATTCCCAATTCTAACTAAATGTGAATTGAAGCCTGGTTGAGTTGTTCACAATTCAAATCAAGACCTGGGACGGAGGCATGCCAAATGCAGATCGAGGAAGCGAGTGTGACATGGTAAGCAGAAACACAAAATCAGCATCACGTAAATCACAACATATGATGTTTGAACCAGAAGCCTAAAGAACAAACTCGGGAGTGTCAACAAAGAAGGTAGAAGCCTAGTATATAGTTTGCTATCATTTCTACAAGATACTCTGCTGCAAAGGTTTCTCGGGACATTACTGGATTGGACTTTAATGACAAGGCTTAAGGTCATTTTTAGCTACAATGTCCAGCGCCACATTCAAAAGGGAAGGAACATAAGACAAGCCTAAAGCAAGAAGGCGTGAGAGGAGATATAACTGATTTACTATCTAAGTTTTACCTGAATTTCCCAACACAGTTAGAGTACCCTTGTTCAAGTCTTGTGTCAGATTCAACTGCATTAAACCCTGCAACATGAAAACATGAAAAAATATTTAGCAGTTCACATTAACATGAATAACTTGGTTGAGGCAGATAGGGTAATTAAACTTCACAAGCTAATTATTATAAGTGATTCCTATTGGTTGTTTTCATCATGATGTAAAGCCAGTAAATAAGGAAAAATTAAATGATAAATAAATCTTAAGCATATGATCTTTAGGATGCAATGTACAAATTAATAGATCAAATTGAACAAGGAGATATTTGAACTCTTGCTATGTTGTACTTATTGGTGAAGCAAGGTAACAGAGAAATCAAATACACATTTTCACCAAAACAGACAGCATAGCAAATTGCAGGTTTGTGCAAGTTGTACATTCTAAGCCAGCTGCCGCATAACTGAGTTACCTTGTCCATCTCTAATATTGAAAATCCTCCTATAAAAAGAGCAAATGCAGATCCAGAAATGTGGCTGGCTTCTCTAAGAGAAGCATTCACAGAAACAGATATATGTGGCCTCATGTCCTTCAATTTAGGTACCGAACGTACCAAATGCTCTGGTGAATATGGGAAGAAGAGGCAATAGGAATCACCCGTGTCAAGGTCCATCCATGGCTTAGAATACCTTTAAAGAAACAAATTATATCAAAGACGTGCCTCTAAATTCATCGCACATACCAGATTAAGTTATGAATCAGACGCATACCCAACAAAAGAAGGATCGACCTTGCAATCATATGATATTTCTTTACCATCTCCAACAGGGTTAAACTCATTGCTAGTGTCACTGGTTTAATCAAACAGAAAGACAAGTGCATTAGATAGCTTCACCTGTCATTATTAATTTTCGCTAGTCTGTAGAATGGACTGATGAGTAAATGAAATATAAGATGTGAACAAAGGATAAGCCAAAAATTATTAAGAACAATCAAGTTAAAGCTAGACGCTGTAACAGCCAAAAATCATCGTTTTTTCCCAAGTTATTAGAATTGTCACCTCAGCTAATCTACGCAACTCAGTCATGCCTTAATATCAAGTTATTTGGGTAATATGGATGCTATTTTTTCCACTAAGCATGTCTTTGGGCAATAATATGGATTCTATTTTTATTCATGTGAACTTGAATGTCCTCCTACACCTCCTCCCATCATTTACCATGCCATTATCCACTTTTCTAATAAATGAATTAATGTTTAAAAGGATTCTAGGCAGTCCAATACGCTAAGTGATCCTAGAACCTTGCTGCAAGGTGAAAGCATGTGCCTAAAAGAGGTGAGCAAAAATAAATGAAAATTAAACTTTCCCATGTGACAATTCACCCTGTAGCTAAACTACTCAACTCAACCATGTCTTGATTCTAAGTTATTTGTGTTATATGGATTCTAATTTTTCCAGAAAGCATGACTTTGGGCTATATGGATTCTATTTTTATTCATGGGAATTTAGGTCTCCTCTTGCATCTCCTCCTTCATTTACAATGCTGTCATCCACTTTGTACTTTTCGTTGGTTTTTAAAAGATGGACCAGAACAAACCTGAACTTGACAGAGAAGCTATAACCTTTTGTAGGGTAAGGAACGTTTGTCAGCATCTCTTTCGGAGCATCAACTGAAACAAGATTTCCTGATAGCACTGAAACGGTTGTTTGCAGTTTCATACTTGGAGATTCAAAAATTACTGTTCAAAAATAACAAACTTCAACTATAAAGATCACAAAATTCACGTTGATATCATGTAATCTGAGACAACATAATGATGACATTCTTAAACTGAGCACACCTTGTGTTGAACCTATGCCAACCGCTTTAGCTTTTCCTGATAAAGTATCTACGGATGTGACACTTTCATTAGCACTTAACCAGTGGCCAGAGACTTGATCTTCAATGCCTGCAGGATAAAGAAAAATTTATGACTTGCTATTGTATCACATGAGAGACAAAGATAACAGGGCTTTGATAGTTGCCCAGCCCTGCAATGATATCGTAATAAGATTTTATAATAAACAAGAAGGAACTTTAAGTAATAGACCATAGTTGACCACCTTCAACACTGAAATCAAGAGAAGTTCCTTGATGGAGAACAGGATTTTGAGGAAATACATGGGCGCCGACTGAGATCTGAAGAAATAACGATGTCATAGGCATAGGTATTAAAGTTGGACTGAGGTAATCAAATTCTAAGGAACCAGCGAAAAGAACTCAAAATTACATAAGTTGCATTCAGGGGCTTTTTTCCCCAAGACAACAAGAAGAAAAGAAAAATCACATATCTACCAATTACATCTGACATGCAGACTCTACCATTAAAAAGGCAGAAAATTACCAGCATAAAATCAGACTTTTGTGGATCACTCTTGAATGATACTCGTAAAAGGGCTCTACCATAACGCAGTGCCTTGAACAGAAAATGAAAAGAGAACTGTTAACAATGCAGAATGGAAGAAATTTCAAGCCTCCATCTACTCATTGGATCTTATTGGAGGGAGCATTTGACAATCATTGAACTTTAATAACTTAAGAACCAACCTTCAGACGAATATTCTCACTGTGAGTTCTGGTGTCATCAATGGAAACAATATTGGCATAATTAGTTTCAGCATTATAAGAAACAACATTATTTGCTTCATAGAAGGCATTTCCTGGTCAAATCAAAGGAAAAAGAAAACATAAGAATCATGAAAAATCAAATGTAAAGATCCAAATATACACTAATAATGTGGCTATTATATATGCATAAAAAAAAATTATCACCAATACCTAAAGCATCCAAAGAGCTTATGGGAATATCAAGTTCAGTGCCGACAGCAACATGAATGACATGGAATGGAAACTCCTTACTTGTTATTCTTATTTGAGCCACCTAGCCAACATACAAAGCGTTGGAACATTTTGCAGGACTATTAGCAGATTAATTATATAAATGCAAAGTGAAAAGCAAATGCAGTCTATAATTTCACATAAAGGCGCAGTGATTCACCAAAAATATTATATAGTTATGCCAAAACGCCATAACATTGAGATAAATTGTAGGAAACAGTTCAAATAGGACCTTGTGGTGAGAGAGTAATAACTTTCAGATTCTTTCCATCACATTAGCACTTAAGAACTATCTAATACCTTAGAGGTTAACACCATCTTTGTCAGATGCATCAAATTTTGCACAAGAAAAATCAATGCAGCATCAAATAACTCACTGCATAAACAAATACAAAAACTCATGCTACTTGTCAATGTTTTGCTTTCTTTTCATAAAAGAAAAAAATATGACCCATGGTACCACATCAATAATGATCATCAAAATCTTATGCTACACAAGCATGGCATACTGCATCACATAAAGAATAGCAGCTAATAGTGTCATGGAAATCACATTCTACACCGAAGATACAAATGAGATTCATGTGTTGTTGAACCACACATCTCTTTTGAAGTGTTAAAGCAAGCGGGGACAAATTTAACATCCAAATGCATGATAGCATTTTTAAGTACATCCAATCTAAAAGCTCGTGCAAAAAAGTTCAGAAACATATTTCAAACCAAGTTATACAAATTATTATGCTTTTGCAAAAAAACATTTCAAACAAATTATTATGCTTTTGCAAAACGGTCTAACTTGTGATAGTTAAATCTTGAACCTAAAACTTGAAGGCACGCAAAATAGATAGCAATGAATATTATGTAACCAAGATTACGCATTGAGACTTTATCCAAACATTAATTCATCTAATATCTAAAGTACTTGAGGGAAATAATTAATACCTCAGCCACCCTTACACAAGAAGCAATCTCAATCCTTCCAGTGATTCGATCCTTGCCCATAATGCATGCAAGATTATTGCTTTCCGTCGTTTTTATTCTATCCCCATCAATGGAAATTGCATCTTTGTGCCAACCTTCATTCTTTTCACAGTTTCTTAACAGTGAATAAGTAATCGTTCCTTTATGACTCTGGCCATCCCGCAGGCCATGTGATTCTAGTGATGAAGGCAAAATACTAGATGTTATGTAATGAGGAGGAAGAACCCATGTTGCTGGAACTCCAAGAGCAAGAGGGAGATCAGGAACAACCAATAATACTGTGGATGCATTATATAGTCTCATCTCTGAGTAAGAAGTGGATACGAAATCACAAGAGAATGTAACTGCAACACTTGCCCTGCCTGCAGATCTAGAATGTAGCAATAATTGCCCATGAGACGAGCTTATATTGTAGATGGCAAGGAAGATTTAGCACTAATAAAGCAAGAATAAAAGGCAAAACCTTGCAAAATCAATATGTTCAGTGTTCAGGTGGTTCATTGAACAAAACTAGGTTTTAATTCATATTGCAATTATCGGGACTGATGCTAACTCTAAAGCAACTTTAGAAAATTTGTTAATTGGACATGATAGCATAGGATCCCTAGTCATAATCACTGAAGGTCGTCAACTTGATATTCACCTTAAAATTATTGGTTTCAACAAGTAAAAAGCTTATACAAGCTTAGAGAGGAGGCCTATGTCAACGGAGTACAACAAAGAGTCCAAAAACTAAACAGCAGATCAATATGCCAGGTTGATTAATAAGAAAACAAAATTACTGAACCAGGGCCAGCAAGATTTGCTTCATGAGACCCTATATCAAGTCTCAAACAATTGCTGATGCCAGCATACCTTCCATTCAGAACTTTGATAAAACCAAGCTCTTTCTCATCATTTAGTTGCAACCAATTCTTTTCACTGTCTAAACTGTCAGCCTGGTAGAAACCCAACACCTGAACGCATACAGCAGATGTATATAAGCAAGGAATCTGAAACAACAAATACAATAATTAAACAGCATTTTCCCTTACCCTCTCATCATCTATAGTCCACTTATAATTTTTGCAGAGCTCATAAAAGGAAAATAGATCACCCTGAAAAAAAAAAAACCCAGTTAGCAGTTTAAGAATCAATAAGAGAAATCGATCAACAATCTGGCTTTGGTTTACACTCTCACCTCGGGAAATGAGGGGTATATTGGTACGTCATTTCCAACTTCAAGTTGATCACTTTGTGCGGTCAGTATCGCTGAAGAAGGAACTCCCACTTTAACATTGCCATATGCTTGACAAATCACAACATCTCCACTTCCATAAACTGTGGAAAGTATCGTCTGAACATAAAAACATTAATTTAAACATTGAATTATTAAAAAAGAAAGAAATTAATTTAAAGAGCCACCAGTTCCTTTAACAATCCTAGAATGATAATAATACACGAAACTGCTCAAGTGGTAACCAAATAGATGGTTGATTAATATTATGATGGGCATGCTCTTCGTGTTAAAATTACATAAATGTCCATCTATGTATGTGACATATCTGCTTGTCACCCTGCGTATCCAACATCAGATACTTAAGAGTACAACTGACAGCACTCTACTTAAGTTAAATTCATCAATAACATAAGTGCTCATATGCTCATTCTCTTCTTAGGTAAAACAAAAACATCATCGGAAGTCATCTATTATAAATAATTCTGTGGGTTCAACTAGACCTAGAGAGGAAAAAAGAAAAATATGATTGGATCTTTAATGTTGCTCCTTAAAGCAATGCATGAATTGCAGTTCTACTCAAACTTGCATTTCAAGCTGTTCTTCATGACAAGGATAATGTGTATTTCCATTTTTGGCATGGAATCCAGAAAATATTTCACAAGGACAAAAATGATCATTAAGGAAAAGCTTAACATCAGCTGATTACATGCTTCAGGACTTGAATTTTAAAATATTGGAAGATCAGTGACAGATTATAAACAAGTCATAGTTCAACCACAAGGAAATAACCTCGCATGATAGCCCACAGAAGTGTGTCCTGATTTAGTCCACACTACGTTTCGGACCAACAATGAGAAACTGCAATGTCAAATATCAGACCCGTTTTCATTTCAGCTGAACATTACATCTTACCGTGTTTCCAGGTGAAATTGCCGATATTTGCCCCGACATTCTCTCAATGGTTGCTATTCCTTCATTCAAAGAAGAATGCTCAACATAGACTCCAAAGGTTGGGCCTCCTTTCACAGTAAGCTAGGCGCAAAGTTCCATTAATGAGTAACATGAACAAGGCAAACAATAAAGACTAAGAAATAATAAGCTAGGCACAAAGTTCCATCAATAAGCAACATGAAACAGACCAAACAATAAAAACTCAGAGATAACTACTTATGCAGAACATATATAATTAAAAATAAGTTGCACGTTTCAGGAAAATTAATAAGAAAAGAATAAAGTACACAGGAGAAAGTTGGATCATATCCTAACATGCACATAGCAACCAAAACAGTTCCTACTTTAACGTCCTTCGCATTCTATCATGTACCCACCTCAAAAAATTTGATTGCATAAAAATGTTAGAAGGGGAGGGAAGAAGGAGAAGGTAAAGAAAAGTAAGCATGAAGCTCAATTTGTTCATGATTTCATAATACAAGGCTACTTTATATATGCTACTTGTATTGGACTCTTCCAAATGATCAGCTAATTAAAGGATAAATAACTATAACCAAAATCCATAATAAATGCATTGCTAGTCTTCCTTGACAATCATAACTATTAGTTGATGTTGGAGAATCCCACATGGAAAAGATGTGAGGAATTTAAGTGGATATAAGTGAGTAGATTGGTACTTAGCATAAGCTAATTGGTTTTGTGCAAGATGAGTACTAACCCCATTTAGGGCCACCGTTATGAATTCAGCCCAACACTCGCTTTGGCCCATGGAATTTCTACATGGTATCAGAATCTCAAATGGTCAAATGACTGAATAATCCCGGGCTTGTGTTCAAAAATCTGGAATTGGGCTAGCCAGGACACTAGATCCATTTATGGACCTAGGGCCCTTGAGATAGGCCTAGGTGTTTGAAGGACCTTTCGATGAAGGTTCATGTTTAACAAGTGACAACTAATCCAGACCAGTTGCACTTGAGAGGGAGTGTTGGAGAATCCTACATGGAAAAGATGTGAAGAATTTAAATGGAGTAGATTGGTACTTAGCACAAACCAATTGATTTTGTACAAGATCGGTACTAACCCCATTTAGGGCCACCTATATGAATTCAGCTCAACACTCTATTCAGCCCATGGAATTTCTACACTTGACAAGTACTCATTATATTTCCCTCCTTGCATCTACTGGGCACTTGACACATTACAAACTTCAAAGCTAAATCTAAAATGAGAGAAGCTCGCAAGATTCCAGATCATACCACATAAGATGAACCTGGTACCAAAAATATGTCCTGTGGATGAATTTTTAATGGTGCATAAACCTCAATCTTTATCAGTTGGCTCCGAATTTCATGTCCAGATTGTTGTTTGGCACTTACCTGACATTAAGGTCAAACCATTAATTGACATGACCCATAGTTCCTTAATAAAGAAACATGAAAATTAAGCTAGAAGGAAATAGATAAACCAGCACAAGATCAAATAAATAACCTACATAAAGAGTTGTGATCCCTAAACTCATGGCAGTTATTCTGAACTTTGATCCATGAACAAAACCACGACCAGTACTTGGGACATAATCATCAACAAGTTCAACCATATCATCCTCAATCCATACATGAATCTCCATGTAAGCATACTGCAAAAAAAAATAACAAACATTTAAATTGCTGGGAACTTGAACAAGAAAAATTCATTCAAATATGCCGGCAGCTAAAGAAGAGACCAGCGATTATGAAACATGAAAGACGAAATAGGTAAACAAAGTTTTAAAATCTACCGACATGCATTCCCATAGATACCAACCAATATCAAACACAAATCTCCACTCAGATGTAGGATAAACAATGTGTCAAAGAAATACACTGGGACATATGGCAGGCCAATTAGATCATTTCAAACCTGATAGGAGTCAAAAGTTTTTCCGTCACTAGTCCCAGCAATTAGATCTATGGATACTGACTGTCCTTCCTGAAATCAAAAAAAGAAAAAGAATAAAATATAGTCCAGACAACAATTAAAGCAATCAGGTAACCCTGAAACTCACCATAAGGCTTATTTCTTCTCCTGACACTATCTTAATCCAGTCTACTTCTGCTACTTGAACCTGGAAAGAAACAAAACTTTATTAGAGATTGCAATAGTGAAGTGGAGATAGCTAAAGCAGGAAAACAAAAATGCTTACCACAGCAGAAGAAACAATAGCAGGAAGAAGCCCAATATCATAAATTGCCACGGTTGCAGTCCCCAACCCTCTAGGAGAGAGCATGAGCTGCAAGCACTGCAGACCTGGTGGGGATTGAATAATTTCCACCACACTTGTATCGTTCACAACAGCTTCCAAGAAACAGCTTCCCCCAGCAATTGACAGATTTACCTGACAAAAATAGTCCTTGAGTAAGATATGAGAAGGGAGAATCAGAGGGTGAGTTATATGACATGCCATTATATAATGAAGATCTTTCATAAATCTTGACACTTGTAATTATTTCAATGGCATTGAAAGAAGGAAAACTTTACCCGCGTAGAAGAACCTACCTATAGAAATAAAACATACATGCATTAATCATTGAATTTGTTAGGGAAATAAATTCTTAAATAGTAGAGTGAATCTTCTTGAAGTGCCGAAAGACATTATTGTTGAATAATAGAATTTTTCTTGAAGTGACACGAGCATACCCCCTTGAGCAATATACACTAGAGCCAATGCTTTAAGCCTTTAATTTAATTCAAAAATGTTGATTAATTTTTCTAATCCTTTGCTTCCTAGATATCTTTCATTTTACTGTTGTATTCAATTTAATCAAAGGCAGAATTTCAATAATGAGATGCTCCACTCTGGAAATCCAACTTAACGTCATTGACCTAAGGAGAAGAAGTACACTTCTATATACCACAGGAATTGCAGTACTCATGAAGACTATGATCAATCTAAGCACTAAACCGTTTGGATCCTAATTCATGGGAAAACAATGCTCAATTTGCGCACTGAGACTAACTCAACACAATGCACATTATTTTGTCTATATTTTACCATTTATTTTCCCTATACTGCATCTATTGGAAGGTATTGAATTTCCTCATTTTGGACAAATCAAATAAAATAGTACATTTGATTTTGATTTAGTAAATAGTTACTATAAAACTATTTTAATAAAAAGGGTAGCAACTAAACCTACCCGCTATATTAGTCAAAATTATTGGATTTCAAATTACATTCGAAACATTTTAACCTTCAAATATGAAATCTAAATTATCAAGAACAATATTATTATGCCGACATCAAATTGAACCAAAGAATTGACCAACATTGCACGCAATTTTTTGACCAAATATGAGAAATTACTAGGATAGCAATCAATTTTACAATCTTGGCATATCGCAACAACTCTAAAAGGTTCTGTCAAAATTGCAAAACATATAAACATTGGGCATTTATCTACTTATTATGGTGTAGAACTTTATTACAAATTATGGGTTCATTATATATGTTAAACTTCACAAGATTAGTGAAAGAATGTAGCTCGAGATATTTGTTGTCCAGACAGGCTATCAAATCAAACCACTTAAAACTTTCTCTTTGTTATTCTCCTCCCATTTCTATGATTTTTGGTGTTAATTAAAATTCATCGACACCGATCCTGAGTAAAAGGTACAAAAAGATTGAGTAAATCTGAATTTTACAAAACAAATCCTTGACAACATATCAACATATCAATCTAATAGGTTCAGATGTAATATATGTCACGTTTAGTGATTACATGATCTTAATAGAGATGATCATGAAAAATGTAAATCCAAGACCCACTTACTTTATGCCAGGTTTGGATCTTGTTGACATGTAATATCCAATAATATGACATTTAAAAGGAACTAAAATGTAAAATTACCAACACAAGGACAATAAACGATATATCATTCCTAGTTTTATTTTTCACATTTTCTTTTCAATATGAGCATTCTGTTAATGTAATTAGCTGATTATAATCAGCTACCATTTTGGCTGAGATTTGAACCAATAAAATTTTACTTCTTTTCCTTATCTTTCGCCCTATAAAATAGAGCCTCACCTGCAGAATAAAATAACTTGGAACAATAAGTTCTTTCTCTAATTATTTCCCATTCAAAACAGGCAGAACAATGCACAAAAGCATGAAAATGCATGCGCAGATCATCATCTGCGACTGCATAGGCAAACATTGACAATTATAACATACCTTAGCATGTGGATTGAAAAATAACAAAGTGAACTCAGGATAGACTCTCAGTGTGGAAACGATCTGTATTTGTGAAATATCAAAAAGTGAGAATGAGTTGATAGAATGTCAAGGAAGAATAGTTAGAAGTTCACAATTTCCCCATATTACTACATAACACAAACAAGGATATTTACACCTCGGTAAAAAACATCATGAAAATCAGGGCATACCTGTAAACGAATTGCATCTGTAAGAACAACCTCCAAAGTTGGCAATTTGGCAGCAAAATGACCATCTTTGGCATCAGCAAAGCCAATAACAGAAGCACGGACTATACACTGAGACAAATACTCAACATTCAGCTACAACTTAACAAAATTAACTATCAGCTAAAATTCAATATAAAATTTAGTTTTAAATATTTGTCATATGTTTAGGTGATACACATATACAGGACTCGCGTCTGGGTCAAAACTTATTCACTGAAATTTGAAGAAGGAATTTGATATTCAACAAAGTGAATACACTTTGTTCATTTCCTTCACATGCATGCTCATCACAGTTGAAACTTAAAACTCTCAGCTTCAAGAATTAGTGAAACAAATCAACAACAGAAAAGCATTATTTTACTATAAAGATGAAGGCATTTAGGTTCTGGAAGCACCTCTCCTGACTCATTTTTCAACACCAGAAATTTCTCCCAACTTGATTTAGACAGCTTGGCCTCAATGGCATAATCCCAGTATGCTAAACCTTCACAGCTGCTCAACTCCCACTTCAAAGAAAGAGAAGATGAGTTTGCAAAAGCTTCTCCTGAAGTACCAATTCCAACTGCAGCTATCCGAATAGTTTGCCCGTTTGCCACTGTAACAGGAGTGGCATGAATTTGTCCTACATTACGATCAGCAAGAACCGCGGTCCTTATAGCTTCTCGACTGTTAACTGAGAATTGCCTCATCAGTCAATAGCACCTACAATGTTGATCTTGAAAAAACTGAAGTAGATTTCATTGCACATCTGTGAAGGTCAAAAAATCCTTACCAGGCTCATCAACTATGAGAGCAATAGATGAAGGAATGCTACACATAAGAGATGATACAACTTCTGCTATTGTTGGCAGAGGGTGGTCATCTCCAACCATATTCCCACGTCTGAAAACCAATTGCTGAAACATTTCAAATCAGAGTAAGAGAATTAATTTGATAAATAAAATGGATTTCATAGGAATTGTACGAGAGAGCTCAAAACTTACAAATATTCCAATAGTTTGACATGATACTCTATACATACTCTGGTAATTTCCAGATACTGGATATACTTGAATTACATCTTTGAGGCTAGCGTTCTTGCCATCCAATACTTCCACAGATTCATTGAAGTCAACGCCTTTATCCCAGCCATCAGGTCCTCCAAGAAGCAAAACATCTAAACTTGATCCAGGGACAAGATACAGCACTTCCAAATTTTCTAGATTACTACTTCCTCCAACATCAGCCAAATCAAACCTGTACCCTCCAAATTGGTTCCCATCACCTACTTGATGCACAACAAGTGGTGGATATGCTGCAATCCTTTTTGATGCCTTCAAAATAATGGATCCATGAAAAGAATGATCATAGAGGCCCGATTCTTTTGATGGTGTTGCATGCAGCATGGTACGACCAGAAGCAGAAGCATATACATGGGTCCATGAGCATACTGGATCATAACCATAGAGCTTAACATTTCCAGACTTTTCTGAAATGGATAAATCCTCTGTAACATTGACAACAATGAAAGACTCCCTCCCAGCTTTCCATCTTATGAACGAGTGAAATGCATTACAACTATAAAAAGAGTCACCTGAAAATGAAGAATGAACAGGTTAAAGAGAAAATGAAATCGAGCAAAAACCACAAGCACATTCCAGTTGAAAGCAGGAAATTGCAGCACCATTAGATGACTTCATTGTCACAGCAGCACGAAGATGTGATCCTACAACTGTCTCTACAGGGAAGTTTTGTAGCATTATCATGGAGGATGGAATAGAAACTTCAACAACAACCTATTAAAATATAAATAGACATGAAAATATGGTTAGTTAACAACAAGAAGAATGCAGGGCTGGGGGAAAGAAATGCAAAAAGTCTATGAGATAGTTAAATCCTCATGCACAAACAGCATAAGCAGCTATACAGCAAATTTGGATTTCAGAGCTTGTACAAGGTGGTTTCAGCAACTTCATTCACAATCCCCCAACACCCCATCCCAACCCCCTAAAATAGAAAAGTAAAACTGAAATAAAATAAAAGATCCCTCACCGAGCATATCAGTAGGACTACACAACAACCTGTAACTGGACAAACTATAGTAAACTGATGCGATACAGCTATTAGAGAAAGGACAGGGTTAAATTAGATTTAAATCAATACATATAACTGGTAAATCAAAAATAGACCAAGAAATTGGTGTTATATGAAACAAACAGAAACTATAGCCCAAGGAAAAATGATGACACTGAGCTAGTACAAATAAACGAAGAGAATACTAACACAAGGAAAATTTTACATAATTGATGTACCTGCTAAAATAGAATTTGAAGGACCAGATGATAATGATCGTACAACCAATAAGATTTTATAAGCACTTCAAATGCCTAATTTCGCATTATACCTCGAGAAGCACTTAACTAGTAAAAGATTAATTACTCAGCAGATAAAAAAACAAAGGGAAGGAAAAGAAACAAACAAGTACTTCAAAATTAATTACCAAAACTGACATAAAAAGATACAAGAAAATATAAATTAGGGGAAGGTCATGAGAAGAAACTATCACTTACAATAAGAAAAAGACGTACTCAATAACATACTTAATATCCTATAATTCTCATCTCTCTTGATGTAAAACTTAAACAGTTTATTACTATAAGAGTGATGCAATTCAGGTTCCAGCGTTAATTGAGCACCCAACCGAACAAATTATGGAAGTTCAACAATTCCTAAATGAACAATTCATAAAGAAGAAAAAGCTTAGGTAAATATTACATAAATTAAGCAGCGGCCCACTCTAGATGACCAATCATCTCAATTATACTGTTTATATAAAGAGCAAGTACATTGATAGGGATTTCACTTAATGCATTGAGTTAATCCTTTCAAATCATGAGTTTGAATTTGAGGCCCATTTCTAAGGACCAAGAAAATCAAAACGTGAAGTAGGAAACGGTAGTTACATTTTTTAGTATAGTACCATAATTTTGTTACCTCGTCATAATTGAGTGAATTGAAAATGGACGCTACTCTGACTGTTGCTTTACCAGGTTTCTTTGCTTGAACAACTCCAAATGCGGATACAGACACAATTGCCTCATCAGAAGAAAACCATCTGTAATCACTGGAAGATTTCGCACAACCTATGCAACACAAGCTTTAAATGTCTTTCAAAATTTCAAAAGCAAGTTGAAGAATTATGTGATCATAATTTGAAGGGAAGAATGACTATTGACCTCCAGCAGCTTTTAGTTCCACCTCCTGGTAAACAGCGGGGGCCCAAGGAAGGAGAATACTCTTAGATGTCCCATTTCTCCTACCCAAACTAAACTTCACTTGATCACAAACAATTATTTCTTGCACAACCTCAATAACCTATGCGGAAGCAGAATCAAATAAATTATTAAATACCTGACATAGGATGAAAAATTCCATGAATGCAAACAGAACAGAAACCAAGTTTTGACATCATTTCTACATAATAAAGTTGAAATCTCACCTCCCTTTCATCCTGGTGCCCGATTAAATAAGTTAAAGAAGCGGTCAGTTCTCCCAGTCCCGTTGAGGTTGCTTTCAGGAGCCTAGAATTGCGCCAACCATACTTAGCCTCAATATCCTCCGATAACAAAAAGGTTGTCCAGTGATCAGATTGTTCACTATGCAACTTAAGATCATCACTCTGAAAGGCAGGATAATGTTCTAAGTACCAGAAAATCAGAACACTTTAACATATAACCATTACTACATGTCCAGGACTACAATCATGAAACTAAAGAACTGTTTAATGACTTTTCAACCACTAATTATAGTTTATTTGTTATTTGAACTTCAACAGATAAATCATTTCAATATTGATTAACAAACAAAATGCCTTCTCCTTCCCCAATACACATGCACACAAATATCTCTTTTTAGATAGTGAAAAAAGGCAGGCGAAAGTGGAAAGGGGAGGAGCGAAGGCATAAGAAGAGATAATGTCTTAGGCATTCTGCACCACTAAGCCAAATTGGAAGGAAATGCACAGGACAAAAAGATACCACAAGTTATAAATGCAACAACATATATAATGAAAAAAGCCTGAGTTACCGCTGTAATGTAGATTTCATGTGCTTCAGGTCCCCTTGAGAAAACCTTCATTTGAACAATGTACTCATGACCAGAAACAACATACCAAGTTTCCGTGGATGAAATGTCTTTCATCTCTTCAACAGGATCACCAGAAATGGACAAAGGCATTATATACAAACGTAAATTATCTGGTAAAACCACATTGATTGAAGACATCTGTACGTGGCCAGCAACTCTAATATCTTCAACACTGACTGTTGTTACCCCTATGTTCAGCGCATGAACAAAACCTATCATGGAGTCCACCTCAGCCACGGAAGAGTTTGAAACAGACCAATGATGATGTGGAGATGGTAGAGTTACCACTGCAAATGCCAACAGAAAGGTTAGGATGAAAATTGAGAATGATGCAGGTTGTGGATTGTCACATACTTCGCTAGTGCATCTTCTTAAATGGCCGATGAAAAGAAAACTAAGAATTTTGGAAACATATGAAAGGGAATAGGGAATATATCAGTGTGGGCCTCGAATAATTGGAAAGATGTTCCTTTGATGACATCCTAAGGTTTGAGGTCAGAAAACAGCCTCCTTGCAAAATGCAAAGAGAATGTTGTGTAATGAAATCCTCCCCCCGCCTTTGCAATGGCTAGTATGCATTTTGTGCACCAGGTGAGCCTATGAAAGGGAATGTAGCTATTTCTCATAAGATTATACCAAGAGAACTAATTTAACATGTATTTTTCCTAGGAAAAAAAAGCACCAGAAAAGAATCCTAGTTAAAACTGTTACTACTCCCAATTAAATCAGTATCATCTTTTCGCAAATCAGCATCTGATCCTCATGAATATGAACAGTCCGGTGAATTCTCTAATAATTAATCTAAATAATAACAATTGAAGTAGTTTCAACCAGTGAGTATACCAACAAGTATATTCTATACTCTACTTAATATTCAGCTTCAAATTATACACGATAAGAATCAAAAGGTAAGAGTGACAGAACAGAAAATTCAGAGCTCCATCTGATGTGAGCATGCAAAATTATGTGAGTCAATTTCCCAAACACAATCGATAACAAGTTAAATATAAAATCCAACAAATTAAAGTCCCAATAGAAAGAATAAGTGATAAGACCTTGAGGGATATTTCCACGAATAACCTTAAGACTGTATTGAAGAGCAGCACCAGTGAGAACATAAACAGGTGAGGGGGGCTCTAGTGACATTGCTTCTGCTACTGTCAGAACCACCTTATCAGCCTTGTGCTTCAATTGTGGCTCAAGCAAATGCACAGAAACATTTTCATGTCCAATTCCAACCCCTTTCACCACATACAAATCTGAAAATACACCCTACATGGAAAAATTGGAAGCTGTGAGAGACCATTATCAAAATATGACAACATACAGACAATTCTCATTAAACCCATTTTTTGCAGACATACACTATCTTCAAGTTTTATTCGAATATTTAAATCACCACATAATCCACCACAATCGCTTAGAGGAGACTCCTTCAAAGGAACATGAGCCAGGTGATGAGGCAATATGCCATTTTCTGGAAGCAAATGCCACTTGAATTGCAGACCCACTAATGATGAGAACTCATTGTCTGCAATAAATTTTCACAAGTGAATTTCTTACACCAAATATGAGAATTAGTAACTGGATGACTAAAGACTTTCAATCTTAAATGACCTTACAGAATGTAATATGAAACAGATTAGAAAAATACTTCACAGCTAACAGTAATTAATTCCTATTTAATTAGACAGCTACAGGATCCACTGAGCCTAGAAAATGGAATTGAAAAATCACCACATGCCATCAACTCAAACACTTGATCTAAACGTCAGTTGATGAATTTAAAGAATTTGAAATTTACACATAACAGTTCATTGACATGATATCACAAGTCCAATATTTTGAATGGGGAGAAGCCATAGCAATAGCTTGTTAATGACCTTTAGCAATATTAATGAGTTGCATAAGTAAGGAATTACAAGGCATGGAAAAATTATTCATAATGATTAAAATTGTAAAGAAAGATGGTAAATATAATCTCACCAGAAATTAAGTATAAAACATATTGGCAATGCATTGATGAAATCAAACATAAGAGTTATCCAGATCATAAATTTAACATGGAATTTTATAATACATACACACACCAACACACATATATATTAGCTAATGAGCATAAGATTTCAGCATTATACATAAGCATTAGCATATCAGACACCTTCAACATCAAAGGCACGGACACGCAGAGTTGCTAATCCATCTAAATCCAGCTTAATAGAATTATGAAATATCTGAATTCTGGAAATGCTGTCAATAAAAACTTTGCAGCGAATAACAACTCCTGAATTTACATCAGCAGCATAAACTGCAGTTTCCTTTCTTCCACTAAAAGAGGCAATTGATCTCAACCGTGCACTAGTAGAACAGTGGCTGCTCATATTGTACTCAGGCAGAACAGATAAAATATCATGATGGTCCCATGACCTGCAAGAAAAAAACAAAACAAATCATAAAGAAATTAGATTAACATCCATGTTTCTTATACAATTTTAGAATTCTTTCCTTTCAATCCATTTATGAGCAACAACAGCATTACGCAAATCATGAGAACATAAAAAAATGGACATGATTTTGCTAAGAATTCAATTATGATCTACAGATGATGTATTTCAAACAAGTACTTAAATGCTAGTAAGCTTACTTGAATCTTTGCCATATCAGGCACCAAGATGAAGGCATGTGATTTCTTAAAATACACGCATAGACCAAATTGCAAGAAACCTAAAGAATCTTGAAAATTTTGAGCATGAAATAATAGGTGCATAATATGCACCAGGTATAAACCTGCACTAACTTTTTTTTTAATCAGAACATAAGAATGTTCCTCTATTGAGAAACTTTCAGGAATTTATTTTTCTACAAAGAATGATAACTCATTCTCCATTTATTTTCTTAACCATCTCATCAATTGCATGTCTAGCAAGAAATCAATTGTTTTAGCCATCCGAAATTTCAAAATTAAGCAGCATTTTGTTCCAAAAAGAAAAGTACAAATAATTGAACCAAAAAAGAAGAAGAATGAATCATGACAATCATCATGGACATCTTGATCTCACCTCATCAAAGGTGATACCAGAAATTGCAGATTATCGATTAACTAGAAGGTAAATTAAATAGTACAATTTGTGACATAAACAAAGCAGCAAGTCATTTGGTATCCATACCGGACATTTCTTCCGGAGAGGAAGCAATGAGTTCAGGAAAAGAAAAAAAAGTTACGGAAGAGCAATGAGATGAAAATTTCACCATCATTGTCAACTAATGCCCATTGTAATGGTGGGAACTACCTGCTGGTGGTTATTTATGCACTAAATACTTGAAATATAACTTTATCAGGTTTAGGCTATTAATGAAATCCAGAAAATGTTAAATAGTAAAATATACCATCTGAAGCAACCATCACTGCCTTGAAGCCGATACTCAACAGGATGAGTCATTTTAGGAGGCAGTAGTATGTTGACATCAGCAATGTGAGGACCTGAAGACAAATGCGACGTCGTTTGTTTCGGTAACAGAACAATAACAGTAAAAACTAGCAAAAATGCAACTCGCAGCATCATTTTCAATCTTCAATCCAGCCGCTGATTTCGCTCAACTGATACAACAATCAGCATAATAGCAAAGATAATAAAAGTAACTTAGCTTAAAATCTAATTTATGCAGGAAACGGAAAGAAATGCAAGGATTCCAGCTGAAGTTCAGTGATTTCTTGAAGTTGAAAATGGAAAACCCTAGAATCAGGGTTTTAGTGGCGTTTCTCTTTTAAAGGAATGATGATCGTAGACGCAAGAGATCAGAAAACCGAGGACAGTGAAAGAGAATCTAGAGTACGTGGCAAGAGATCATTGGATTAGACTATGAATGCCATAATCACATGAGGGCGATTGGAATCACAACACAAAAAGTAACTACTTTCTGCTTTCTTGAACTTGCAAAACGAAAGTAAGCCATTGCGTTAAAAGATAATTTACTAAAGGAAGTAATTATTTTATTCGAAAACCAATATTAAATATATTATTTTTTATTTTATCATGAAAAATAAACAATTATTTTATTATTAATTATTTATTCAAATTTTGATATTATTAGATAAGAGTATGATGAATAATTACCATATTAATTATTTCTCAAGATGATAGATAAATTATAATTTGATAACTTAAGAATGGTAATTTGAAATGAAGAAAATTATATATTTTTTAAAATGTATTTGAATTCTATAAAATTGTATGAATTAATTTATAATTTTATGATTTTTATATTTAATTTGAATAAAAATATATTTTAATTAAAATTGTGGAATTAATATTAACTATATCAACTATTAAATTTAATACAATTTGGAAATGAATGATGAAGTTATTGAAGGAATGCCCCTATTCTCATATATTTGACTATTTGTTATCAATTCTATCAATTTTTTCATTTATTTATTTTAATATAATTAAATTTATCAATCAAATATGTTATACTGATCCCAATTATCACCATCAAAATTCATATATATAATAAAATCAATTTTAAATTTAATTGA
Source organism: Dalechampia spathulata (assembly GCA_948192965.1). NCBI lineage: Eukaryota > Viridiplantae > Streptophyta > Magnoliopsida > Malpighiales > Euphorbiaceae > Dalechampia > Dalechampia spathulata. The sequence continues at coordinate 44,951 of CANYBF010763095.1, forward strand.
TTAATATATTTCAATATTAAATCATTAGACTAGTTTGTAATATATTGAAATTGAAATGTTAATTCATTAAACTAATTAAAGATTAACATGAATTGAAATAAAATAAAAATATGAAACTATAATTTAACTTCGTACGTGCATTAATCCAATATTACTTTTAATTTTCGATCATTGATATATGTTTAATATTTATTTTTTTAAAAATACATCATCTGTTATTATTTTTTAAAATAACAACAAATTAAAGTAACTGCCCGGATCCAAAGCCAAATGCTTTACTTAGGCACGCACCGAAAGTCCACGTCAAACCCAAATAAGGGAAATCATAGGCGATTTTATTTTATGTCAATTTTGAATACCAGTTATAAATTCTTATTATTTTTATCATATAATTATAATATAATTGATAATTGGTGCTATCACTTATTTTCTCAATTCTTAAATGACTTTTTAAGCTATATTTTAATGCATTCCATTTGCATATCTTAATATATAATATAATATTTTATACATAATATTATATATTTAGCATTATTCATTTATTTTAATCATATTTCTCATTCATATACATGATACTTTAGCTTGAGACCAAAGTTATGTATGTTAACCATCTTTAGTTCATAATTTGATGTATTCCAATATCATGTTGTATGTTTTATAGTATTTGACATTCATTTCATATATTAGAACATTAGTTTTTACGTCCACAACTCGTGTTAGGCATGTTAAAATATAGTATTTTGCATGAATAGGTCACACGACTCATGTTCATCACGAACTCTTACTCGTACACACACAGAATCACACACCGATTGTATTCAAAGGAACACAAGTGGTGTCTTGCGTTGCACCTTCATTCCGTCCTCTTCCCATCACTCGAGTTATTTCTTGCTAAGCATGACTTGTATGACTCTTTTAGGTCATGTTTTTCCCCTCTTTTACTAGTCATTTGATCATGAAAACGTAGGTTAAGATGTATTAATATTTTATTCAATTTTAGAAGGGATTTTAGGCCTACAAAACATGAGAATTATGTATAGAGAAATAGAGAAAAAAATTTAATTAGGGTTTAATAGTTTAAGAGGAAATGATACATCTTTGAGTGTGGAGTTTACTAATCTTCTTTTTTGATTTTGTTATCATTGTGATAAATATTCATCAAGATATTGAGAAGATGACTGAATTGGGTAGGGAAGGAAGAGTAGAAGATAGAGCAATAGCATAATTGTTCGAGTTTCTTTTTACCTTCATCTTATTTTATTTTAGTTTTGAACTCTTTATGCTTGTTATTTCTTCAATTATGATGTTCTTTTACTTCATTTACTTTCCAATTATGGTCTAATAGTAATTTTAGGGTATGGATGTTATGTGAACAAATTCATTATTATCTATTAGTAATTGGATGTTTATTCATGTTCTTAAGTTATGTTTATTGTCAATTTGTTCGATCATTAAAAGTGAATCCTTTTAACATGCGAACATTAATTAATTTTGTTAATCACTTTGAAATAAAAAGATTAATCTTACTAAATGAGCTTAGGAACACCAAATTGTAACAGTCTAAACATAGATGTTATTTAATTTAGAGACATGAAGTGTGAAAATTGAACTTAATCACTATAATTGATCTAACAATCATGAAACTAGAGTGTTAGCTCAATTCTCGTAGGTAAAACATCACTTTGAGTTGGTAATTAAATTATTAATGGAATGTTTTATTATTGTTCATATTCATCTATCTCTATAGTTAATTGTACATTATGTATACTATATTAATTAGTTAATGATATTAGTTAATTAAATAAACTTTATTTTTTAATCAAGTGTTGAATTGTCTAAATAATTAATGATTAGTATTTGACTACTTTTGGTCTCAATGAATGATATTTTTATATTGCAGTTACGATCCATATTATTATGATGATGTAATTATATAATAACGATTATAAAATTTAAAATTTATTGATTGATTATGCATGCTAAATAAAACTATTAAAATGTCAACAATCATATTTATCTTTAAAAAAAAAATTTTTGCTTCTCCTTTTTTTTTTTCTTATTTTTTCATCAAAATCTCTTTTATTCTTCTTCATTTTTTCTATTTTATTCCTTTTATTTCTTTAATGATTTCTTTAGGTAATTTTGATCATTATTATTCTTATAATTCTTCCTTTTTACATAAATTTGATTATTTTTGTTATTTATAATATATTTTTGATATTTTTATTGATTATTTCATGTTTGTCTATTGATTGTGTAGTAAACATATGCAAATATATATTTATTTGTTAATATAAATTTGTAAATAAATATACAACATGTTATAAATGTATTTCCTAATATATACCATTATATATATTGATAAATATCATACTATTTATATATTTATCATATATAATATTTATTTATTAATATTATATATATGATGATATTTATATAATATTACATATATTTATCATGAAATAAAATCAAATATAAATATACAATATAAATATAAAAAATAAAAAAATATAATCAAATCATATAATAAATAATTCAAAAAATTTAATAATAAATTAATTAGAAAAAAGAAGAAGAAATGAAAGAAGAAAAATAAACATAAAGAATAAAAATAACAAGAAGAAGAGCACAAACAATAATAATGTAAAAAAATAATAAGAAAAATAAAACATAAGCAAGAATAGAAGTACACATTTAAGAAATTAGGAAATTATATTTGTTTGTTTAATATTTTTTCAAATTTTCATTAAAAAAATTAAAGATATGAATATATTTAAAATTACTAAAATGTATTTCATCAATATTTATATTTTTCAAAAGTTTAATAATTTTATGATAAAATTATATTTGATTAATTGCCGAAAAGAGTTGCATTTGAAGTGCCAATTCGGTGAACTAGAGGTGGTATAAAATGGTTAGTTTACAATTAAAGATATTTACAATTTTGAATAATTGATTTAATTTAATTATTTTGAAGTAATTAATTAAATTGATTATATAGCGATACATAATATTTTATACATATTTTAAAATATCATATTTTAAAAAATTAGATTAATATGATTAATTAAATCCTTTAATTGATCCTAAATTTTGATAATATAAATTTTATTTATTTTGTTAATTTCAATTAATCGATTATTAATCAAATGAATGGAATGTTATTTTATTAATCAATTAAAATATAATTTTTTCAACTGATATTATGAAAATTTTAATCCGAGTAATCAAATATACACCGCTGTGTCGCACGTGAGTCACCAATGAAAACCTCGCTCCTTACAGCGCTTTCCGTTGCCCAAATTCTGATAGTGTCGTCGTATCCATGCTACAGAGATAGACATGCACGGAAAAGACGTGTGTCACTGTAAGTTGCATGAAACTGTACAATCCTACACATGCTGCAGCAGGAGCAAGGAGACCTGCATGCACCAGAACAGCAAGCAAGCAAGTAATGCTAACGCAGCAGACGGGACATTTGTGAAATCTGAGGATATCTACATGATTATCTACCTGTATCTGTATGTGTATGTGTATGTCTTTAGCTTAGCTAAACTGACTATGGAGAATGAGAAGAGAGAAGACGCACCCATAGCTGAGATAGCGGTGAAAGAAATTACAGGTGTAGCAGCAGATGAACCGTCATCATCATCGATTACCAGCAATAGAAATGATGGTGACAAGAAGAAAGCAGTAGCAAGTTCCTCATCAGCAAGTTCCTCAACCTGGAGATTTCTCCGCTGAAGAGCTTGAAAAACTTTGATCCCAAATCAGTAGCTTTCTCTTCTCTCTACCTGTTTTCTTCATTTTTATTTTTACCTCTGTTGAGTCTCCTTTTTCCTTGTTTGTGGCTAACTTGACATCAATGTTCTGCCTTTGTAGATCGTCTTTCATATTTGATCCATTTTCATTGAATGTTTCCTTCAGGGAGAGATGAGCTGGATATTTGTCTGATCCAAATCGTCCTCTTTGTGTTGGTTTTTCATTGTTTAATCAACTTTAGAAAAATCAAATGCTTCTTTTACAAGAAGCTATCAGCGACAGGATACAAGCCAAGGGAAAAGGACGGAAAAACTATATCTTCAGACGTATCAGAAGTTCGTTTAAGCCAGAACACTTTCTTGCAGTTTGGTCAACTGTGAATACACTCCATCTTTTCTTAGGAGTTCCTTGTGATCGCCAATCTGTACACAAGCCCATGTTGGTAGAGTCATACAAGCGAAATTATGTTGTAAAAAGCCCCAAGGCTTTGCAGATCAGTCTTAAAATGCAAATCTTGGCAGATAACTTGAAGAATAAACAACATTTAAAGAACTTGCATATTTGTTTCATCCGCGTTTTATCATAGCTACTGAAATGTGATTGTTATAATCACATATATTCCAGTTTATGATGAACATTTCATGAATATGTTGATCAGTCTAGAATGAGTTACCTCAACAATTTGACCACAATCCATTACAATGATCCTGTCAGCAGCTTTAATGGTAGACAGCCTGCAAAATTTTGTCCCAAGTAAGGAAACAATCTCACAAGTGGGTACACAACAAGTGTGCGGAGGAAACACCTATGTGCGATGACAATAACGGTTCTCTTGTTCTGGTCCTCATTTTTGAACTCATGAAGGATCTCCTACAAATGAAACATTTCGTGCAATCAGCTATCCAAATTCTAGCTCGATTTGGTGTCCGTTCAACAAATATGGAAGCTGGAAGTTTTTCTCAATCGTACATTGATATAGTGTTCAGTTTCTGGATCCAGAGCACTAGTAGCTTCATCAAGAATCAAAATTGCAGGGTTTCTAAGAATAGCTCTAGCAATAGCAATTCGCTGTTTCTGTCCGCCACTTAGCAACTCATCATCGACAAGGGTGTCATAACCATCAGGTAGAGAAGAAATGAATCCATGGGCATAAGCCAACTTTGCAGCACATTCTACGTCTTCCAGTTTAATATCTCCATGGCATCCATATGCAATGTTTGACTTGATATCAGTGTGGAAAAGCTCTGGCTCCTGTCTAGAATCAATAACTTCAGTTTAACTGCATAGCTATCTCAAAGTCTAAGTCACCAACTAGTCTTAACTCCTACCTGTCCAACGTATCCTATACGTTGTTTAAGCCACCTTATATCCAACTCTCTGAGAGGAAAACCATCCACGTAAATCTGAAATTCAACGACAAAGTCATGTAAAATCAAACTTCTACAAGGCCAGTAAATCAGCTGGATAAATATCTCCAATGATATGTGAGGCTTCAAAGGAACAATAACCGATATTTTCTACATAATTACGTAAAAGCACACATGCATATAACGGATTAAGTAATCGGATACTGCTCCTAATGGACCGTCAACATGGGTGTAGCATTTCATCTATAGTCCATTCCACGGAAGGGTAACGCATGTTAAACTATTTTGATTCAGGACCAAATGCTCCATTATTCACTCTTTATGGTCTCTGTTTTGACGAAGACTTCAAATTCTGCCACCTTCCCAGCACAAATTATCTTTCAATCTAAGAGGGGCTGGCCAAAATGTTGTGGGGTGAAATCAGATAATAGCACACACTATAAGAAAATTGAAAGATAATTCGTGGCCTTTCCTGGGTTTGATGCTTAACATTCAAACACATCATAGACTGGACAATTTCTTCGTAATAAAAAGCCAAATTAACTGTCTATAATAAATAAACTTATGTTCGGTACAATTATTTTATTAAATCAGGAGAACAAAAAGGAAAAAAAATGCTAGCAACAATTTAGATTACCTGACCATCGTTTGGCTCATAAAGACAAAGCAAGAGATTAACTAGTGTCGTTTTCCCGCTACCACTGAGTCCAACCTTGTCAGAATACAGATGAGCAGTCAATTTCTATCCTTAGGCTAACATAAAAAAATAAGTAAAATAAAAGTGAAAAGAACAGATGTGAACTATTACCAGTGCAACCACTTCATTTGCTTCTATAGAAAGATTGAAGTGCTCCAAAATGGGTAGCTGTTTAAAAGAAAATTCGAGAACAATGATTCATTCCTCAGCCTAAAAAAATAGAAGACCAATTATTGCAATAAGAAGGCTTAAACTTGTGCGCGACGTGGTCGTGGAAGACCAAGAAAAATATATAGTACATATTTAAGGAAACCATGAGTTCCAAAATGCTGATAGAACCGCAACCAACATGTTCCTAACGTTAGCTACACCAAACGAGCAACGAGAAACAGCTGAGGGAAAAATTATTAGGGATAACGGTAGTGAAGTTCAATTTTTTAGGTTGGGCGAACATGAGGAGTTTCAAGTTATCAACAATCATAACTATGGCATTTAAGTATACCATGTTGGTTTGACTGCTACGAATTTGTTTCTTAGGAATAAGTTGTCAAAACATAACCAATCAATCATGTCTACAAGATCTATGAAACCTGGAATTACTTGTTCTTTCTATTTCTTTAACTTCCCATGATATCTTTTTAAAGTGATCGCAAGGCAATTTTGAAGGAACAAGCTCAAAATCGATATGCAATATCACTTATTGCGTGGCAAATGAATCTATTTATGTGAGATTCTGTACCACAGAAATCAACAATTGTTCTGCATATATTGCTTTACCAATTCACCTAGCCTAACTACATTTATGTGTGCAAATATCCCTATATATTACAGCTAAAAGGACATGACACAACATAAAAAAAAAAGACGCTCTTGCATCAAAAGATTAAGGTACCTACAGATGGCCTAGAAGGATAGTGAAATGTTACATCTACGAAATGAATTTGTCCCTTTAGCTTTTGCAATTTCTCGCCTGTAAAACAAAATGCACGGATCATGATAACTGCTTGAATCTTGAACAAACAACAGAAATTTTATTCAAAGTTTTGAAAGCAGTCTGATGATTGCAACCCATGAATTGCAGAAATTAAGCTTGGAAACTGTTTAAGTCAAAAACAAGTTGCAAAACTAAGGAACTAGATGTCATGAAATGGTAAATACCATTTTACCCAAATTCATCAACGATCACTTACTATGCTTGGTATTGATGTACTTAACATGAATGAGAATTTCCAGAAACATTTTAAAAAATCATGGTATTCAAGCAATTTCAAGTAGCTGAAAGGTTAAGAATGGGAAGGTTCATATTCACAGAGTACAAATGCAGGACTTCCTTTGAGCCACCGCAAAATATGAACAGACTGCTAACCTTGTGACAGGAATTGGTTGCTGGGTGGGAGTTGCATTAACTGGAAAACTTTCTCACAAGCTCCAATAGCCTGCAACAGTGATGACATGTTGTCCACCACCCTCCAGGTTGCATAAATTAACCACTCACAGTATAATACGTACTTTGCAAGTTGTTCAGCTGATATGCCTCCAGTCATAATAGACATGCCCCCTAAGAACAAAGCAAAAACCTGTAAAATATAATATAGCAAGATATTAGTTGAATATTATTGATTTTTTTTTCGTTGAAACTTTGACATGCTGCCAGTAACACATGAAGAAGCGTCTGGTATCTGTCACTGGAGGTAAAGGTTGATAATCAATCAAGCAATGGTTCATGTGTGCATTGCATTTATTCAACCTGTGAGATTGTGATCTGAGACTGATATCTAGGAGAAAAAAGGAGGTTGTATAAAACTAAAATATAAATTATCATGCAGGTTTCTTGCTATTCAGAGAATTTCTGCATGCCTGAATTTCTGTTCTTGTACTCGGGAGGGCATAAAGTTCAAGCATAAGAAACATCATAGGTTAAGAAAATTCACAACATATATATCCAAAAGCCCTTCGACTGCCAGAGAGACCAAAGTTCATATGATTCAATCAATCAAAATTTCAGCTAAAGAAATAAAAACTGTTTTATCCACACGAGTAGAACTGAGGTGATTCCCACCAGAACATGAACACTTGAAGCAAATATTGAGGCAACTGGAAATAAGAAAGATACATATTTAGAACTCTGATGTCTCATTGCATTAAGGACAGAATAGGCACTTTGTTGAAACTAAATCCATGAACATTCATGATTCAACACTGTCAAAAAAACCATTTATATACAGTCTTATACTGCCAGAAATTGAAATAATTCAAACCTGAGTTGCCCGGTAAAGGCTGTGGAAGCTCATACTCAATATTCCATGAGCTGCACTTTCTCGCAAATTTATAAAAGCTATTTTCTCCAACCAGTGCTTGTACCTACAACCATAAGAGTCGGATCATTTGGGTTTTCAATACATAGAAGTTCTAAAGTAGTCAGCTCAAGATTTCAATGGTTGTGCATTGCTGACTACCAAGTATGTATAACAAAATGAACACACACTTCTATGGATAAAATAGTATATTGCTGGTATAGATTATTGCCTTCCAAATTCCTTTCTCTCTGTTCCATAAACCCGGACAGTTCTTATCATGGAAAGTGTCTCTTCTGCAGCCTGTATCAAACAGAAATGGAAACAAAAATAGGTCATCATTCAAATTACACAGTTTTTTTTTTTTAATAATTTAATTAAGTATCTAGATTCTACCTTATTGGCATAAGCAGTGAAATCTTGAGTTAACTTGGCAGCTATTTTTTGGTACCTATGAGCAAAATAACCTTCAATAGAATCTTTCGGAGTGATGAAGAAGCTGTGGATAATCATGCCTTTTGATAAGGCAAAAATAACAGACCAGTAGAAGCAACATATATATGCATATCGAGGCATGATCCTTGGGCATTATATAGTGCATAGAGTCTAATTATCAAATAGTGGTGTCACAAGATATTGAGCCAAATGCCTGATAAATTGAGTTTATTCTCCAAATTTTGGGGAAGAAATGGTTACATATTGGTGAGTGAATGAATGCAAAGGGAATAAGACAGTGGAAACCTCATTCTGTTATTCATTTGAAAATTCTTTTATCAAGGATATATTTCAGTGAAAAGAAACAAATAGATGAACAATCGAAACAAAGCCTACCTCAATGAGAAACAACTAAGAAACTTGGAAAGACTAACTTGAATTGGAAGTGATCAATGCATTAACCTCATTGTTGAGCTATAAGCTACAATAATAGTAAGCTCACCTGCCATAAACTACAAAGATATTGGCCACAACACAGCATATGAGAATGGAGGAGAATGCAAGAGGCCATGATAAACACAGCAAATTGATCATTGCTCCAGTGCCCTATATATTGGAAGTATACAAACCACAAATGAAGACTATTAAACCAAATATAGTGATAAAGAAACACACAAAAGAAAAAAAGAAACCACTACTAGAAAATATATCACAACCTGAAGTGCATTGCGTACTATCAAATGGATATCCCTTCCCATAACTTGTGAAAGTCGTTGACAATCTGACCCTAATCTACTTGTTAAGCCACCCACGTCTTCTGAGTCAAAGAAACTCACTTCCTGCCTCATAAACAAACCATATATCAAGAATTGATAGAGAAATAGTTCCAATCTAGTAGTGACTAACTTATAACAACGATAACAGCACCAAAATGAAACACTAACCTGAAAAATGAGAGCTGAATATACAGCTTCTCTCAGACGCTTAACCTGCAATTTTTTCCCAGCAGAATTTCAGGCTGATTTTTTCAGAAGAATTAAGAATTGGAACGAACAAAGATCATATATTATCAATTGCAATGAAAAAACATCAAGTATATGCCTGTTCTTATAAATATTACAAGAAGCTCAAAAATGATGAAATACAATACTATCCAGAATTTAGAAATTAAGAAAGAAACCCGAAATTTCATACTAGATATTAATAAAAGGGTACTAACCAAAATCACATCAGCAACTGCAAAACACAAACTTCTCAATCCACTACTTAAACCTGAAGTCAAACACAATAACCCCAAAAACCGTGCCTTTCGAGAGAAAACCATGGCCTGGCCAGACTTTGCAGAAAAGATAGATTCAGCTAATATACTTGGCATTGTTATCTCTGAAATAACAGCTGTGATCAATGCTAAAAACGCTACAATCATAATCCATTTGTCATTTCCAAGCAGTTCCCACATTTGAGCAAGAGCTTCCAGAACTGTAATCGAATTCTTTCCAGGGACACTCTCGACTGCTGCTTCTTTGGAATCACTCAAATCCCACCAATTTTGGGAAGTTCGCAAAGCCTTTAAAATCTTGTTATCTGATTCTAGTAATAGGGAATGTGGGAATTTGCAGACACCGTATCTGATTCTTGGAGAGGTTATGGGGAACTTGAAATTGAACCGTGATTGAGTGATGGAATAAAGAAAGGGTGTTACTGGATTCAAATGGAAAGACTGGGATATTCTTCTATACATCACGGACGCTTCCAAGCATAGAACGTTGGTGAAACCTTGGAGGTAAGAATCGAGGGAAACAAACAAACGACGTCGTCTTCTTGGTTTATAAGATTAAGCCCAGATGCATGAAATAATCTAATTAATTTATAAAAATAAAAATAATATAATTTTTATAAAAAAATAAATTAAACCTAATATCATATAATACAAGTTATAAATTAGATTTAAATTTGATTATCTAATAAATCTGTAATATGATACCATATTAATAACAAATAAATAAATAAATAAATAACTATAAACAGATAATATAATTAATTGATTTTCGCGTTATAAACAAAATTATGGAAATCATAATATAATAAAAAAGAAATAATTGCAAAGAAAAGGGAACGATTAACTCGGCTTATTTTGCCTTCCATTTCTGCAGTATCAAACCAGCGTAGGAGTGGGATACAAGGGGAAAGAACACGCCATAAACCCCTACAGGCCATTCTTCACACTATGGACAGCAGCAGGATGGCGCCTTAGCTTCGGCAATTCGCACTCAGCTGATCTGATCGTTTTTGAAGTTGGAAGAAAAATAGTCAATCAATCATGGCGGATACGGAGCAGAAGAGAGTAACCCAGGAAGTGGCCCCAAGGATGAAGCCAAGACCAATCGTGCGCCTCGGGATCTTCTTAATCTCTCACAGCGTCTTTTTTAGGTCATTTCTCGATCGAATTCACTAAATTAATACCAATATTTTTTTTAACCAGATTAGTTTTCTTTTCTGATTGTTATTGTTACTATTGATGGTTGGATTTGCTGCTGTGTTGTAATTTCAGTTTTTTCTTTTTTAATATTCTCAGTATAATTGGTTGTATTGCTGGGGTTTTAGCTCTCTTGTTGCTTCCAGTTCTCGCCAAGAACACGTACATTTCCGAAAATGCCCTAATGCCTGGTTAGCGCTGCTTCATTGTCTGTGATTTAATAACGTGTAGTTTATAATTGCTTCTAGCTTTAGTAATGCCTATGGTTTTTTCTGTCACTTTTGCAGGTTCTGCCAGTTCCATGCTTTCGAATCATGACATTTCTGAGGCAAATAGATTGCTTAAGGAGTTAAGCAGCTTGAATGAGGATGACTCAGGCATGTATGTATTTGTTACATATAATTACTTCTTTTAGTTTCTGCTAGATGGAATTTTTTATTCATGGATTTTGAATCATTATATGAAAATCATAGAAGATTTGCTGCTGGTTAAGTTCTGTCTTTTTCTTAGTCATGGCAAGTTTTATAGACGCGGATTATGAAATACTTGCCCATTTTAGTAACTGTACTCTAGATTGTTTTAGGGCTGGAACGTGCAGATTTGAATATTTATTCAAAGCTGTTTAAGCATTACTGAAGTAGGAGTTTTAGGACTGATGTAGGTTTGTCTATTCAAGTATCTTATTGAAACAATTCATATAAGTACTAATTATGCAATTTATGGTATGGCTTCCAGCATGATAGTGTGTTAACCTACTAGTATGATCTCATCAAGGTGTTTAGGATTCTATACACATTAACTTATTTCATTCGACAAGCAAGTCATGATTCTCTTCTATCTTATTTCTGCAGCCATGAAGTGGTACCTAGTGCATCTTTCTTATTAGTTGCATCAAATCAAGTTTTTTCTCATTAGTTGCATCAATTCTATATGCATATGCTTTTGCTGTAAATTGACAATATTCTCATGTTTTGATAAAAAAAACAAGTGTAGGAAAATTCGGGAAGGATTCTGATGCGAAATCTGTTTATTACATTGTTTTTGTTAACAGAGAAAGTGCAAGTATTCTAGCAAAATATATGTTGGACATAGGTGCTGAAGTTAGCTATCACAAGTTTCACCCGCAACTGAATCAGTTTCATCCACTTCATTTTTTCTCCAGTCCTGATTCTAGGATGACAAGAGATAGCTTCAACTGTTCACCATTTGGTGTCAATACTGTTGGAATCATAAGAGCACCTCGTGGTGAGGGTAAGGAAGCTATTGTCTTGGTGACACCTTACAGCTTTGTGAAAAGGGATTCTAGTGACACATTATCTTTGAGTATTGCATACTCGGTATTTTCCTTGCTCAGCCGAGTTACATGGCTTGCCAAGGATATTATTTGGCTTGTTGCTGATTCAAAGCATGGTGAATATGCCTCTGTTGCTGCATGGTTAAGAGATTATCATGCACCAGCATTTGCTGGTTTGCCTTCTGTAAATACTGATGCATGCCTCAGAGGTGGTAATTTATATGTATTGGAAGAGGATTCTGTTGCACAAAGGAAGATACATTATGGTTTTAGACGTGCTGGAACCATGGCTGCTGCTCTTGTTATGAAGGTTACGGATAGAAATGATTTATGGGATGACACACTTACTATCTATGCGGAGGCATCTAATGGGCAAATGCCAAACCTAGATCTCATCAATATTGTCAATTATTTAGCTGTTCATAGGCAAGGTTTGCATGTAAGGGTTCAGAAACTGTCTCAACTTAATCTTAAGCGGCTTGAGATTTTGGGAAAAGCTTTTGAATATCTGGGGAAACTGGCTAGAAATTTGAATCCCACCTGGAAATTTGGCATTCCTGCTGCAGATTATGTTGATGGTGCTGTTACACTTGCAAGTTCTTTGTATCTCCAGGTACATGGTTCTTTCATCTGTTGAGCTGGCAGGAAAGGCCAATATGTCTTTTGCTATCAATAATGTCTTTTGGGTCAGCAAGTAAATTAAAGTTTACATCGCCCTTTTCTTTTGTATTGTCAGGCACTGGGCATTCCCACAGGCCCCCATGGTGCTTTCCGTGATTTTCAAATTGATGCAATTACTTTGGAGATTTCACCCAAAGTTTCTTTTAATAACAAAGCAAGGCGTAATGAATTTCTGCTGCGAGGTGGAAGGTCAGTGCTTGTTTTACATCTTATTTTCTTTCATTACCTTTATAGCTTGTCGTCTAGTGACAAAATTATAATTCACAATAAGCAGGTACTGTTTCAATTGCATTGATGGGCACTAGTGGTATTGTGCTGTATCTGTGGGATGTTTTGGCTAAATTGTTCTTGTATCCATTGTTAATTTCTAGAACTCATACATACACTTCTCTCAAATTGCATTTTTGTAGCTTCAGGTTGTTATTTCTTAACTGTAGAACCCTTATGAAACTGAAAAATCTCTCAAGTCCCATGGATAATGTTTTTAAAGTCTTGGAGAGGTCAGGCTTTGGTTATAGTGTAGAAAACCACTTAATATTTCCATGCTTCTTCTCTGTGGGTAGCAGTCCTCAACATGATGATCTAGCACTCAACTTTCAACAAGTCATCTGTTACGTATCAGCGCCGTTCAAAAGGGCACTAAGAATGACTTGGACAAAAGAATTATTTACTGCCATACTGTTATTTAAATTACCATATTTTCTGTTATTTGGAATTATCCTTTTGTAGGTGTCAGCATGGTTTAGAGGACAGGTGCTATATAGGACAATGTAATACCCATTGCACGACACATATATGAATTGCTTTTATCCACTACCTCTCTCTCTCTCTCTCTCTCTCTTTGGTGATCCATTGTTGTTAGGGCCTGAACCTAACAGTGGTATCAGAGAATTCATCGAGTGACCTATATCACCGCGGCCACCATGAGTCGTAGCACCAGAAAAGCAGGCACCACTTCCATTGAAGATCCAGACCCTAGCCTTATTGATGATCGGATTGCTGCTATAACCCATCAACTGGAAACTCTCAATGTCGACTTTGAATCCCTCAAGAGAGAGAGAGAGAGGTAGTGGATAAAAGCAATTCATATATGTGTCGTGCAATGGGTATTACATTGTCCTATATAGCACCTGTCCTCTAAACCATGCTGACACCCACAAAAGGATAATTCCAAATAACAGAAAATATGGTAATTTAAATAACAGTATGGCAGTAAATAATTCTTTTGTCCAAGTCATTCTTAGTGCCCTTCTGAACGGCGCTGATACGTAACATCATCTTGCTTGGTGCAAACAATGGTAAATGCGATTCATTTTGAATCAAGCAACTTTAGTCTTTCCAGTTAGTTATGAACTCGATCATAGCATGTTCTATCTTCATCACCACTAGGGCATTGATCAATTTATGATTTAGATGCCCAACACATTTCAGTTTCATTTTCTTAATTCGGCTGCCATTGGTCCTACCCTTAAGTTTTTCCTAATGCACTTATCCCAAACACCCCATATGCCCATACACCCATCTTACCATCCTTAGTTCTGCCATGTCTGTCTTCTGGGCATGTTATCTCTTATCCCAACATTGATATGATTGTTAACCAACATCCATTTTCATTTGAAAAAGAATGAATGAAATGAGACTGATGTTATGGTCTCATCTTTTACACCTTGTTTGGGAAGGTGTAAAATAAGGGAGGAATGAAAATGTGGAAGTAAAATATGAGAGGAAAAGTAAATTCCCTTGTTTGGGAATGGAGGGAAAATAAAGGGAGGAAGGAAAATAACACTTATTTCCCACCCATTTCAATCTTTCCAATTTGCAAGGAAAATAATTTTCACTTGTGTTTTATTTATATTTTTCTTTCCTCCCTTATTTTCCTTCCTCCTTCCAAACATATGAATGTAAAATAAAAGAAAGAAAATAAATTTATTTTCCTCCCTTATTTTCCTTCCTCCCACAATAAATTTCCCAAACAAAGGCTTAATAAATTGAGATAATAAATTGAGATAAGAGAACACAAATGACTGAGAGGAGAAATGAGGGAGCCTGCAATACATTCAAACATAAAAGACCATTGATATATTTTGCTTTTACACTATTCTCTACTTTTAAAGCAAATCCTCTGATTCTAAAGTTGTTTTGGCAGTTCTATCTTCATTCTTTTTCTTTTTATTCCATGAATTAATATTTCTTTAAGTAGAAATGCAATTTCAGCGAGTGCCCAATTTAGAACACCTAAAGCTGTATATGTTCCCTTTTCTGAAAGTTTTCCTGTTAAATGATGCAGAATGATTGAAGGAGTTATAAGATCAGTAAATAATCTCCTCGAGAAGTTTCACCAGTCATTTTTTCTATACCTTTTAACTTCTCCTGGTAAGTTTGTGTCAGTTGGAGTATACATGATAGCCTTTGCCCTCCTTGTAGCTCCACTTCCCCTGGTTGCTGCTTCACTTTATTCTGATGCTAATGGATTAGATCTTGGTTTGGATGATAGCAAGTCTACACCTAAAGTCATTGAATTGAATGAGAAAAACACAAATGGATCAAATGAGAAACAAGTTAGTGAATTAGGTGAGAAAAATACTACTGAATCAAAGGCAAGAGGTATTAGTGAATCAAATGAGAAAGATATAACTGAACTGGATGATGAGGAAGACGTTATTGCATTGGACAATAAAAAGGATGGAAAGGGAATTTCTCAAACAAACAAGAAAAACCAAACCCAAATGAATGTGAATGACATCACTTTCAGCCCATGGAAATGGCTAAATGCCGCAAAAGAAGTCTTTGTCATTCACATTTGGGGTGCGCTGGTTGCTTTGCTGCCATATTTCATTTGTCAGATACCTGACTGGAGCCCAACAGCAAGTATTACTGCCTGGGCTTTGCTTTCAGCACTTACCCTACTAATGTTGTCCCTGGTCTTAGTTTCGCCATCTCATAATGATGTATCCAAGTGTCAGAAAGGTGGATGGGCTAATTTAAAGTCAGTAACCATATCAGCTGTTTGCATAGGTTTGCTGCTCATGTCAGTTGTTAATTTTGCTACTGCTGAAATTGGGGCATTAATATTGGTACCAACATGTTTGATGGCTCATCCATTGAAGCTTGACATTGGAACCAAAAGTTTCAGGAGTTTGCTGAGGGTCGCTTGCAATCTTGTTTTGTGTCTTGTGGCATTTCCACCCGTTACATTTTTTCTGTCACGAAGCATATTTGAAGGTGTTGACAGCATTGATATTGGCGATTTCTGGAACTGGGTGGAGTCCCTTTGGGCATGGAGCAGTGCGACTTACATCTATATAGGTATGGTTCACCTACCTTGTTGGGCGTTATGCGTACACATATTACTTCATTCTTGTTAACACGTTTCTCAATTTTGCTGCTCGTATTACTTGTGAATTAAACGTGCACATCAGTAGATCAAGGGTACATTTCCTTTTTATGTTGTCCTCTCTTAGATTGCTCACCAGATATTGATCTTCAAGTAGTTTGTCTTTTCTTTTAGTACTTTACGATCATTATTGATAAATTACTTGTATCTTTTGAATACAAACTATTAGTATGTCAAGTACACGCAACAGCTACATAGCTCAGTCGGATAGTAATTGAGGGCAGCACTCGGATTTCAAGCTTCCTAAAAACTGAGCTTAGCTCTAGGCATAAACTTATGGCATGTAGCTAGAATGTAGAGTGCATCACGTTTCCTTTTCTGTCCTTAGTTCTTTCGGTATCAAATGTACTAACAAGTGAGCGAATGCATAAAGCGTACATTGATTTTTCAGAAGAGACGTCATTGAATGAAAATAAGGCTCGTCTTTCTAGCAATAACATGCGGGCCATTAGGACATCTTTTCCTTGATGAGATGTCTTCTTTGGATTTCAGGATTAAACAAGATTCCACTGCAACCGTAGTTTTCCTTTTTCTGATGCCGTTTAAGACTTTAACCCATGAATTAAGTGAAACAAGTACGGAATTTGTGTAATAAAATTAATATCCCATTCCATCTACAATAAATGTTCTAGAATGCATCATTCTAAAACGATGAAATATAGAATTAATAAGTATTGGAATTGTTTGAGATAGAAATAATGAGAAGCCTCGGAAACGCTTAATAAAAAGGAGTAATGTTTGGTTGGAAGGTCCTCCTCATGCCTGAAACGGGCAAATTAAACCCATTTCATCAAGGAGGCTGATGTGTGGGACTGTTATCACCGTTGCTAACAGACTGACGTGCCGTCTTGCTGTACCCAAAATCAAATGAAAATTTAAACAGACAGTAGTTATCTGAGCATCTAAGGAATGGATAGAGGACAAAAGAGGGAGCGCAAGAGATGTCAAGTTTGTTTTAATAATTGTATGTTTGAAGAAGAGAAGCTATGCACAAAATGTAAGATGCAGTCTTCCATTCCATTCTGCGTCAAAAATGCTAGAGAATAAAGGATGAGATCTGACCCGAACGGATTGGGTGTGAGTTTACGTATTTTAACCCGAGTCAGATCCGGTTTCAACATATATAAAACTATAATCATGTTTTTAAGTTATACCTGATGTTAATCTATTTTAGGTGTACCTGATTTTCATCTAATTCAATTATGGAAAGTGCCCTGGATTTGTCTGATTCAAAATCCAACCGTGGGGCGTGAGTTTCCTAAAATATAATCATTTGTAAAGTCATATTAGTACCATAAAACAAGAACTTCCACCATGGAATTAGTGCTAAAAGGTGGGGAGTTGCGATGCATGCTTGCTTGGTTGCCTCGGTGGATTGGAAGTTAATTAAAGTAAAAGAAAAGAAGATGATGAGGACAAGGTGCCTTTATTGCGTAACTTATGTTCCGAATACATTTCAGTGTTTCTTTTATCCCCGACATTTCACTTTACAAATTTCCACCTTACTTCCATTTTAGCTACTTCTTCATTTCTACCTGCACTGCTTTTACTTCAATGGATTCCAAATAACAAATGTTTCCATATTTACTTTAAATTTCATTCCTTAAGAATTCATTTACATTTATATACCATTATTGATTTATGAAATAAGTTAAATCTGAGTTCATTCCCTTAAATAATGATCATTTCAATATTAAATATATAATTTATGTATTTATAATTGTATATGTAGAAGAAAAATATAAATATAATGTATAATATATTAGAGTTAAAGATACTTTTCATTTATTAGTTATTTTGATAAATTAAATATCATTTGAAAAATATTAGATGATGAAAATAGTGTTAGATTTTTAAATTTACAGAAAAAAATATATTATTTTATGATAATTAGAGTTAAAGGGATAATTCTATTTGTAATTAAAAAAATCATGGTTATTACGAATTATGAATATAACAAAATCCAAATATAATAGGATTTAGAATGCATGGTGGGAAAAGAAAATCAGAGTTGAAGAGTGATTTGGATTCTTCTTTTAATGATAATTAAAAATTTATTGAGAGAAAAATAGGTGGTCATAACCAAAGAATCGTAATAAATAATAAATATTTTATATTATTTTTATGATTTTTTTTAGAAAATAAAAAGTTAATTTTGAAATAAGTTCGTGGATGGGAATGGAGAATTCAAAGGAAAAGTTTGAGTGGAAGTGCGAATATGATATGATATGGATACGGATATGGGCCCCACTTTAGAATTTTGGTATGCATATATAAAATATTCCAATTAATTACCAATAAATCAGTGGACGGCTATAAATAAATAAATTACTAACCATTTATTCCTTTTTAATTTAAATTATAACTTCCCTCTTTAAATTATAATTATCCTACTTTAAATACACTTATTTCATATTAAGACAAGCTTACCATTATTTATAATTAAATAAATAATTTTTATGTTTTTCAAAATTAGTTTTAATTTCAAATAATAATATGATAATTGTTTTTTTTTTTATAGAAATACCATTTTCTTTTGGTAGCCTTCGCCCCTGGCTCCGTTATTGAAAACATTGTATTTATAATTTCTTACAATTGTACCCCTAACCTCCAAAATTCTTTTAATACATAATTAATTATATATTAATCTACTTATTTAACAAAATCTAAACCCACAAATAATATTTAAGTTTTATAATTTTTAATATTATTTTTCAATTTGATATAAATATAATATAAAAATTAAATTTAAATTATTTATAATCAGATTTATACAAAATTTATATCAATCCATCATTAATATGATAAAAATTAAATTATATCATAAGTGAAATCATTAATTAAATTAAAATATAATTTATAAATTAAATTATATAATATTATGTTTAACTAGTTAATCTTATTTAAAATTATATCATTTTAATTTCATTTTTATGAATTAATTATATTATTTTTATTAATTATATTATTTTTATATTATATGTATAATTTTGTATAAAATGTATATGAAATATAAGTTAATCATATTAAATGAATTAAGTTATTTATATTAGGTTAAATTTAGATTTTTAATATTTTAAATTATATTTAAATTAATCCTAAATTATATTTATAAATTAACATGATGACTCATATCATCATTAAAGTATACAATTATTTACAAATAATTGTTAAAATAAATAAAATATAAAAATTTAATATTAGGGTATTTTTATTTTATAAAAAGAAAGAAATAATAATTTTGCTTATTGGAAATATCTACTTGTTATAATCCACCTGTAAATATTAAATATTTTTTTTATATTTTTCTAATTTTTAATACGAATTGACTTCTTGGCCTGCCAGAAATCTTTCCTTCCTCTTGTTTCATTTCTTCCCCGATGTCGTGGAAAGCAACATTTGCTTTCCTTTCCTTTCCTTCAACCTTTTGAAAGACAGTGTTATTCAAGCTCTTCCACGCAGAGCTTAACTACCAAATCTTCCTTCTCCTCTTACCTAATTAAAGTTCAATTCTTTATTTCTCTCTCTCCCTCTCTCTCTATCTCTCTGGCTCTTAAATTCCCAGAATTTTGAAGGAAATTCAATTTATCAAGAAACAAGAAAGACGAGAACCACGGAAAGATGGATAATAAGTTGTGTGATGAATTGCTTCAAGAAATCTTCACAAAAATCACAAAACCGTCATCTTCATCAACGGCAGCGGCGGAGGCGGCGACGGCTTCTTCTTTGTCGGTTTCTTTAGTTTCGAAGCGGTGGTTACACCTTTACCGGACCTCAAAAACCTCTCTTTCTTTGAAACTAAATCTTGATAATTCAACGATTCAATCCTTGGCTTCTCTTCTCGTCAAATTCCCTTTCCTTTCTTCTCTTTCTCTTATTCTCTCTTCCGACTTCACTGCGACAACGAACGCAACAGCAGTCACCACAGCTTTCAATGACCATCTTCTTCTGTTAGTTTCAGCTTATTGCTCCAAGCTCAAAAATCTCAGGTTCTTGACTGGCCCAGTATCTAGTTCTTCTCTCGTTTCTTTGTCTAATTCTTGTACTCTTATCACTTCTCTTACTATATATCTCTCTAGACCTCTGTTCTTGAATTGGGTTGCCTGTTTTTCAAGTTTAAAGGAATTATGTATTTATGCATGTTCAGTTGATGGGTTCAAGGAAACTGGGTTGTGTTTAGAGGAAAATATCGATACAGAATTGAGTTTGCAGAGCTTATCTTTATCAGGAATCAAAAGGGATGATTTTGGTTTTGATTGGTTATGGAGGAATTGCAAAAAGCTGAAGAAATTACAGCTCAAAAGCTGTGAAGGTGTTGGTGATGGTGGTTCCTTCCAATCGTTCATTAGTTGCTTGAAAAGTCTAGAAGAAGTGGAGTTAAGAACTTGCAGAAGTATAATTCATGGAGTTTTACTAAGATTGACAGAAAACTGTGATAATTTGACTTCTCTTTTAATCTATGACGGTGGTAGCAGGGAGGGTTTACTTCATTTTATCAGTAATTGCAGATGTAATTTGCAAAAACTTGATCTTCGATTACCTTTAGATCTTAACAACAATCATCTTCAAGCTATTGCAATGAATTTTACAAGCCTTTCAGTTCTCAGGCTTCAAAGCTGCTGCCTTGTCACTGGAGAAGGGCTAAAAGCCATCGGAGTTGCTACAAGTTCAGTGCTCGAAGAACTTGCACTAATAAACTGCGATGTTGTTGAAAGAGAATCTGGATTGCTTGCCACATTAGGCCAGAATCTGAGGCAATTAAGGAAGCTAGACCTTTCTCACAACGAGTTTCTGCTTGACAAGGAGATCATTTCAATGATAGTTTCTTGCAATTCTTTGACCGAGTTGAAAATAAGAGGGTGCAAAAGAGTTACTGGCATGGCGATTCTGCCATTGGTGAAGAGTTGCAAGAAATTAGAATCTGTCGATGTCATCAATTGTTGTGGGATCGAAGCTGAAGATGTTGAGTTGTTTTTGCTGAATTCCGCCCGGCTTAGATACTTACAAGTCGAAGAAAGCAAGCTTTCTTATGTTGCTAAGAGATTAGCAGAGCGCAAGTTCATCCAACTTGTGGCCTAATTCGCAAAACACTAGCTTTATTTCAATGTAAATGTTAAAGATCCAATAAATAAACTAAATTATTCATGTAACATTACATTGATAGTTAGTTCAAGCGATCAACGGAGTTTCGACTCGAGGGTGGAAGAACCCTCGGACGGATGCATGACTTATGGAACATGGAGAAGGAATGGTGGTTCAATTGTATTTGTATATGTATATATGGCTGGAGTTGAAGAGTTGAGAAAGAGTAATAGTGATTTGTGTGGCATCCAGCAAAAGGAATCTTCAACAACATCAAATATTGTATGTTTGGACATGGCAACTACTGGTTGTAATCTGAATCATTTTCTTAAGGTTTAGTCGCAATCAGTTATGGAATGGATGGGCATTGAGAATTTTGACCTCAAAATCAGAAATTAATGGCAAGTGGGGAACTTAGTTCGCCAAATAATGATTGCCCATTCAACCCACTATTCCAAATTTATGTCTTTCACATGGATAACGTAATGAGGAATTGAATTTTTAAAATACATTATTGGTGAGATCAATTGGGCAGGAAAGTGGCCCAATTTCGTAGGACATGTCACAGCCAAGAGAGGGTGAAAATTAGGTCAAATCGACAAGCATAATAATACAATAGACATGTTTTAATTATTCTAATCATGATAATTATAATTTAATTAACATGTTTTAAAAAGGGTCACGTGATCACCATGTTGTTCTAAATTATTATTTTTTAAAAAAAAATTTACATATCATAATTTTGACTTAATTTTATATAATTGTACAGTCAAGCTTAAGATAATCAAACTATGACTTTTATATTCACTAATTAAATAAAATATGAAAATATATCATAATTATGTTGATGAAGGGAAATAAATAAAAATATATAAATTTTCATTTTTTTACATGTATAAATTGATATAAATTAAATTTTAAAATATATTAAAATATATTTGATTAAGAATGATATTTTTTAAAAAACAAACTATAATTAAAATGATGATTTTTATGATTATATGGGGCTAATTGCCGCTATGGAGGGTCAGAGAAGTTGAACTTAAGGCTTTGGGCTTGATGGATCTTCCCAATTGGATTGGTCATAGATTTGAGAAGGCCCCTTCTTATAAGCTCAATCACAGCTGGAGAGTATTGGAGATCCAGCCCACCTCCTCATACCATTATTCATTGTCAGGGATAATTACCCAAAAAAAAAAAAACCATAGATTTTATTTTAAAAAATAATAAAATTTTATGATAAATTTCAAATAAACCATAAATTTTAATTAAAAATATAATTTTTATAAAAAAAAATTATTGTTCTTGAAAGTAACTTATTATTATAAATGGAAAAGAAAAACCTTTATTTTTATAACTATTTATACAAATGTACCCCATTACGGAAAATACAAGTAGTGCATAAAGCTGATTACCACGACGGAATCACATAAGACAAGGAAGTCAATCCTACTGGTCATAGAAAGCCCCAGCAGACTACTACATCCCATCAACCCCTCCACTACTTTTGCTCTTACGTAATTAATCCACCGCTTTTTTTTTTTTTTATGAACAATGATATTTTGTAATAATATAAAATATTTTTTTTATGATTTATATTAAATATTAAAAATATTTATAACTGTGAATATAGATGTTATATGGTTGAGGTGACTTCGATCATCTTAATTGATCCTTAAATACATATAAAATCCAAATTAATATTTATCTGATTTTTTTAAAAATATATAGTGTTACTAAATTTAATGAATATTTAATAAATAAAAATACTCATGAGCATAAAATACAAAATAAATTATCGAAGGTGTTTGATAATTCAATCTAAAATAATTAAATGTCTAAATTAATATTTAAATATTTAAATCATTAAATAATTATAATAATGAAAATTTTAGATCATATTAAAAATTAAATATATAAAAGCAATTAATTTTGTAATAATTAAATTCATAAAATAGCACTTAAAATTGTCAATAACATGGACTCGAATCAGCTAGAAAGAACAAGAAAATGAAGTGTAGAATAAAAAGGAAATGGATGGGATAGGGATGAGAATCATGGCACAACCCCACGTTCCTTAATTCAGAATAACAATTTTTTTAAAAAAAAAAAAAGAAGAAGAAGAAGAAAGATGACGTGGCAGAGGGGTCCCCTGTGTTCTGAATGAAACTGAACTTATCTAATTGTGCAGTATTATGCAATCCTACCAACCAAAATTAGCATCACGTCTCCATGCAATGTTTTTAACACTTTACCATATTCTTATATATCTATATACAATCATTATTTATATCATAAATTTAAATTCAAATTCAAATATAATAAAACTAATAGACGATATCGCATGACATTTAAATCGATGGAGCCATGGGAGGGAGGACTCGGAAATGATCGGACCCACGGGGGGAGAAAAGGAAGTAGGAGTGGTCTGTACTGGAACATGTGTTTGATATTGAACAAACACAGCATGAACAGGACTTGCTTCCTTCAATTGGGTGGTTCAGATTATGAGTAGCCAGCCGGCCGCCCATCGTCCCTCTCTGCTTGCTGATTGTCGTTCTGGGATTCATTCCCTGGAGGAATTGATTTCAGAAAATCAATAATAACCTATTTTATTTTTCATCAAAATTTTATTTAGGGTTTCTACTCTTGTCATAAAGAAAAAGCCAGGGTGAGCATTTACGAAGGCAATCAATTGTTTTGACCGTGCTGGATTATTTTAATGAAATATAAAACGACGTCACTTCAGGACTAATAATAATATTCTTATCGTGTATCAGCATGAGGTGCCTGTGATTGTGCCGTAAGGTTGCACGTATGGGGATTTCTCGCTGATGCTTCATTTTATAGATTTCAAATCAAACCATTTCTGGTCAAACATTATAGGACTACGACTGACCGTAATTTTAAGGAGTTTTCATATTTTAATATTTTTTCCATTTTATGGGATTTAGATAATAATATTTTTATTACAACACACTAATAGCTTCATATGATACAAAAAAAAGAAAAGAAAAGAAAATCCAGGTAATTTAGATCGACAGGGTACAAACGGAGTTTATGACTCCGTACACATCACCGTTCCCCAAGGAAAAAAAGAACAAATAACGTTGAAGGGCAAAATGGGAAGGTAAAGAGGAAAATGAAAACGCGGGAAAAAGAGCCGTTGCCAACTGAATCTCTAAACTTTTGGCGCCAAAATGATCTTTTTGTTGAGCAGGCTATTGGGCTGCCCGTAATAAGGCGGGCAGAGGAGAGCAGCCGCCTCGTTTGTTCGGCTGCAAAAATCGGAGAAAATATATATAAAACCTACCTGTGTGGAAGAATCCTGTTTTGTTATTATTTTGTGTTCAATAAGCCCTGAAAAAGAAAAGAAAAGAAAAGAAAAATCTCGCCTTTATCTTTCCCTCTTTCAAAGCTAATTTTCCCTCTTTTTTTTCTCTCCTTCAAGGACCCAATTTCTATTATTTTTTGAGCATCCAAAGACCCTTTTCTTATATTCCCTCTCTTCCCAGCTTATTTTCTTGATTTTGTTCTGATTCTTCTATCAGTTCCTCTGTTATTCGCTCTTGTTTCCTTGATTTTGTTCTGATTCCTGAATCAAAAGGATCCCTTCTTTTTTCTTGTTTTTTTCTGCCTATTGTTTCTCGATATTTTGTTTACTCCTTTTGCTCTGTTCTTGCTCTGTTTTGTTTCTGCACCTTTTCCCTTTCCTTTCAGTTAAAAAAAATTATGGGTTTTTCAAAGAAGACGCAAGTGGATTTTGGGTTAGATTCGGAAGGGAAGAAATGGGTAGTTGCTGGAATGGCGATTAGAACTTCACTGAAGCCTATAAGCACCAAACCAAGGGCGAAAGCTAACGAAAACGACGATACTGACAGAGAGGAAGAGCAGTGTTGTACAACTCCAACAGCTAAAGAATCAAGAATACCAGAAAGATTACCATGCCCACCAGCTCCACGAAAGCCAAGACCTTCTTCCTCTTCTTCTTCAAGATGTAACTATAGTGGCGTCAGAGAGTTCTTCAATCCTCCTGATTTGGAAACAGTATTCAAATGCTATGTCGAGAAAGCAAACTAAGAGAAAGCAAGAAAGCAAGTTTGACTCTGTACTAGCTAGCTTAGTTTGGTTTGATTTTAATTAATTAATTAATACTTGGAGATTTTGTATTCTTCTTCTTCTTCTTTGCCTTCTGTTTCATTTTCTGTCTCTGTAGTGATTAGGAGCTGAAGGTGTGCAAAGATAATATAATATATATTTATCAAATCACTAGTGTAGTTCTTGCTTACCATTTTTCTTTTTCCTTCATCCATCACAAGTGATGACTCAATAATTCAATTTTAATATCAACTACCTTTCTTACTAAATGATCTTGATTTATTGTTCAACAGTATAGTTCTTAAGCTAATTCTTTGATTATTGTTATGCATATTTCATTTTGATCGAGGAGGTCGAGTTGATCGAACAAAACTACCCGATAAAATGCATATTATATTATGATGTGGTAGTTTTAATTTCATTAAACCCAGAAGCATAAATCTGCCTCTAGATGATGTTATAAGCAAGACAAAGATGATGAGACTTTTTATGGGTTTTAATCACTTACATCTGACATTATAAATGTGTTTAATGTTTATGGAGAAACGGTTTAAAGTGGGAAAGTGCAGAAGAAGTGTACTCTCCTGCCTTTTCTCTGCTCACCTAATCATTTTATCAAACCCTTCTCTGCCCATCATCTCTTTCTCCATCTTTCTTTCGCAGTATTTACTTCCCCAGAGACAATTTTTAGCTCTAAATCTTATTCTTCTCCCTCCCATCACCTGCCCAACTATGTACTATCAGCTCATCTAGCCTGTGACATGGAATTGCAGTTTTCATAAATAATCGATTCAAGAAATATTTTTTTCATCTTGTTTGTTCTGTTTTCTTATCAAAGATTTAACCTTTTATACTTGAAAAATAAGACATGATTTTTCGAGTATAAAAATAATACTTACATAGAATGCTCGAACTAAATTAATAAAGTATACGATAATAATAAAAAAAAAAGATAAGCTAGTATTGATGCAAGAAATGAATACGGATTAAGGCGAAAGAAAAGGAAAAAAAGGAGAAGAAAGCAGCCAAACGTTTAGGCAAGAAAAATGGGTGAAAAGTAAAAATCTTTTTTCATGGCAAGAGTTGCATGGATGCTTCTTTTATATTTAATTTTTAATCCCCTCCTCTATATTAATATTTGACTATGACCCTTTTATAAACTTAAAGAATCATGTATGTATTAAATAATAGTAATAATAATAATAATAATAATAATAATGTAGATGCATGTCATATACTCTTTCTACCATTTTTGTACTCTATGCCAGTCATTTTTCTAAATTCTAGCAATAAAGATGCCCCACCACTAAGGACTATGGCCAAGTTTTCTTCCTAGCAATGCCTTTTTTATTTTCCCCTTCTTATTATAAAATGACAAAGAGATATGATGTGATAGGATAGAATCCTATGTGGGTTTTTTTTCTTTCTTTCTTTGTTTTTTTTTTAAGATTGATTTTGGTTTACTTTCATGCACTTAATTGACAAGGACACTTTATTGAATGATTTTGGTGTTTTTGATATGGGTTTTCTTTGATTTCTGTTGGTTTCTTCTTGTGGGTGAGATTTTAGGCATGTTTGTTCTTCATTCACCGGACATACTACTACCCTAATGCTATCCTCCCAATATTCATATAGCTCTTTTAAAAATTGATATTTAGATTTCTAATTAATTAATGAAGATGGGATTTTGAGAGAGAGGAGATATTAGCTAATCTTCAGGCGGGGGGGCTCTTTGGATATATTATAATAAAGAAAATAAGCAAAGGGGGTCTCTAGGGATTATAACACTTTAAACAAAGCATGTTGTAGTAAAAGTGTGTACCCAAAATCAAGTTTTTCACTTTGTCATTTTGGATCTTTTTTTTTTTTTATTTTTTTTTTTGAATTGTGATGTTGTGTGGTTGATTCCACATTAGATTAGACTGTTTTTTTTGTTCTTATTTGTCTTTCCTTTTTATTTTTTTAAAATAATTATTTCTTATGGATAAATTTTTGACCTTTTCTTTTGTTACCATCAAGGGAGCAAACTGCTTTTCTCAAACCAACTCTCATCTTCTTTTCTTTTAACTGATTTTCAAGACATAAAATTAATTGTCTAATTTTGATATATTTGATAATAATTTAGAAATTTAACGAGATGTTATCATTAGATGATGATAAAAATATAGATTATTTTATCCATTAAAAAAATCAATAAAGTTTTGCTAAAACAAATTTTATCAATGAAATCTCTTTTTCACAATTCCATTAATAATATCGACTGGTCATAAAGTTTTGCTATGTTATTCATTACTAAATAATTAATATTTTTCAATAAAATTTTATAGCGAATTTGATAAATAATCCGATTTTAGTTTTAAAAAATTATATGAATATGAGATGTAGAAACAAATATAATATAAGAATTGAAAAAGAGAAGCAATTTATTGCATATAAAGAAGTACAAGTTGGTTTACTTGAAAAAATCAAAACTCAAAGAGTTGAAGGGGCTCCATAATGTTGTAGTCTACATGGTTTTAATCTGTTTTAATTCTTATGTAAGTGTGGCCGGTCCATTTTTATGATCAATATGGTACGTGGCAATTCTTTTATCCCATCATTTTTTTATTTGAATTGTATTTTCTCTATATTATATATTAAATTTTTATATCGAAATAATTCATAAGTTATACAATTTTAAAATTTGAAAAATTGTTTATGCTAATCGAATTCTCTTTAATGTTACGATTACCAACGTATCAAATGATGGAGATGACATTGGTATGATGCCATACATATGTATGATGGTGTTCATCAACTCAACACAGTTCTCATCCAAGTGAATGAATGACTATTATTGCCATTAATTGATAAAAGAAAATTGAAGAGAAAAAAAACATTTTTGACGTAATTTATGGGTAGATTCAAATTTAAATCATGAATATTAATATGTTTGGTTTATAATCACAACTATTAATTTTTATTTTATTTAAAACTAATTCGATTAATGGGTAAACAAAAAATGACATGTATGTGATGTCATAAATATAAATATGTTGGTAGCATCGATGAAGGCGAGCAGAGTTTGACCAGGTTGAATGAGATGCAGGTGAATGAATGAGGGGGGTGTCAAGGCCATGGTAGAATGGATCCAAGCCAGGTAATTAATGGACATGGAAAATGAAGGAAAAGGAGGAAGCTGCTTGATTTTCTGGTCTAGTGGGGGACCGATAAAACAGATAATCAATGTCACAATAATAAAGTTGCATGTATTTTACATAATTTCATTTGAATCCCCCCCTTTTTTTTTTTAATTATTATCATTATTATTTTCATGGCTGAAATTCAACCCAAGTTGATCCAACAATCAATATCCAAAGATTTCATAGATTCATGCCTTGTCTTTGTGTTCATTTGGCTTCAAACAATATCTTGTACTGTTGTTGGTACTCATAATTCATGACCACCCTTTAAATAATATATATATATATATATATATATAATAAATCTAACTTTTTTTTTGTATCGGTATTTCCATCTTTCTTTCAACATTATTTTTATCCATGAAAAAAATTAAAGATTTAAATTATTAAAAAAAGCTTAAATTTAGTGTTGGAATTGAAGTTTCTTGGCAATTTTATAAAATTAATTCATAAACATCAACAAATGAAATATTATTAAAAAGATATTAAACTTTTTATCTTAAAATGTATGATCAATTCATTTATGTATCCTTATATTTAGAAACGTATTAGAAACCACTCATTGTTCATACTCTTTTTTTCGAGGTGAATATCCATTCCTTACTTTTATCAATCTCAGATATGGTAAATTTATATACATTTAATCTTTATATTCCTAAATATTACATATATATTTTTTTCAAATCTACTTGATATATTAAGATATATAGTAGGAAATAATTTGTTTGTTTATATTTATAATTATTTATTATAAAATATGTAATTGTTAATATATTTTATTAAATAATTTAAATTTTTATATTAAATAATTTTTTAACATAATATTTAAAATTTAATCTATGAAAATTTTAATTATTAATTAATAAAATTTGATACAAGATGATTTGTATCTTTTATACTTGCTAACGCAGGGAGCTCTGAAGAACAGTGTAAACGGTAGGATGTGATTACAGATGATCAACAAGATCCGAATCTTTGCCCTTTTTTTTTATATTGGAAAATCGTAAATCTTAATTAAGAATTGGATAAGCAAAGATTAGGCATGAATTAGTAATTGAATATGTTTTAACCAAATAATGCTTGCAAATTATTGGTCCATGTGGGAGTTCAATCTACATAATATTCTCCTCCACTTGCCCCTGTCCTCTTTAACTCCAAATATCTATATTATATTCATACCCATTGTATAAATCAGTTGATCCTATGGAATATTACATTCCTTAGGATTATTTCATGTTCATCAATTAAAAATCTAAAATTCGAATATGCTAAAAATGAATATTTGGAATATAATATCTAGTATTTATATATATAAAAAATTGGGTGACATGATTATAAAAGAATCTTACTAAGATGGTTGATTAAGCACATTTGGTACACATTAATACAACCATAATTAACACATGTTAAGGTGGAGTGTAACAGGTGGCACGATGTTCTTTGTTGGCTACTCATCCAGAAAATGAATGATGAGGGAATCATATGTTTAATTAATTATATGCA
Organism: Dalechampia spathulata; assembly: GCA_948192965.1. Taxonomy (NCBI): domain Eukaryota; kingdom Viridiplantae; phylum Streptophyta; class Magnoliopsida; order Malpighiales; family Euphorbiaceae; genus Dalechampia; species Dalechampia spathulata. The sequence continues at coordinate 75,216 of CANYBF010763095.1, forward strand.
TTTAAATGATAATGATTGTGGAAATTCCTAATTTTAAAATATCTGAATAGATCATAATTTGGTTAAAATTTTTCTCAATCATGTAATACATATTATATTTTTTAACTATATGATTTTTGGATTTTATTAGAGTAAAAATTTAATTTTGAATTTCTATTAATATTCGACTATCATAAAAAATATACAAGTAAAATGAATTAATTAAATTTTAATATTATTTAAGTATCTGATGAGGTTTTTGGTACGTGGTGGGTTTTTTTCCGATCTCTCTTTACATAAATATAATGCAGGAGAGTGTAGTTTTATATAGTTATGGGATTGCACGAGACATAACCACGTTTAGCTGTCCTAATCTTTATCTGAAATTTTATTTTAATATTTTAATAAATAAATAAATAAATAAAATCTGTTAATAATTATTTCCTTTGCATTAGAAGCTCGATTTCACCTTATCCATAAGAAGAACGTTTAATAAATATAGTCGGACAATTTCAGACAAAGATGTGATGTCTTCAAGTAGTCCACATGACATATTAAACCAACGTACGTTTAATGTCATGTACATAAATCCTCTAATAATAGTATAATACATCATTGGTTCCATGATTAATTATATGCAATATGATTTTATCTTATGGATTTTGAAGGTTTTTTAATCAAAAGATAATAGTAATCGATTGTCTATATCAATTTCAATTATATAATAATAATAAATCTGGATTTTATATATCGCCTATAATCATGCTTGAAACAATGAATGGAAACAAGATACTGGTGTATTGTTGGTGATGATTTTAATATGAAAGTAATAAAGGATTGGGAAATTAACAGGGGAAAGGTGGATCAGCAGATAAGTGAAAAGTAGGAGAGAAAAGAAAGAATACTAAGCATGAAATAAAAGGAGAGTTTTCACTGACACGGACACGGACATATGCCTCCTCCATGGAATCCTAAGTCACCCCTAACGACGGATTATATCAAATATATTTAAATAAAATTACAACTAATCAACCATTCAAAAAACTCAAATTACTTTTTATTTACAATTTTAAATAAATAATTTTATTAATTCACCTTCCTATTAAATACATTCATAAAGCTGTAACTATTTTTTAAAAAAGTACAAAATAAATACATAATAGACAGGGTATAGTAGGTATTTGTCCGTACCAAAATCAATCATCGGTTTGTTTGCTTTTTTTATTTATTTAAAATATCAAAAAAGGATTTGGCCCGATTGACTTTCTCCACGCGCTTTCAATAGCCTTCTCTCTCTCCCCCCTGCCCGCTCTCTTCCCTCTTAGCGGCTCTGCCAAAACTAGCCCTATTTTTCTTCTTCTCTTTTTTTTCCCAAATTTCTCTTCGGTGTTTATTTGTTTAATTTTTGTCTTTCCCGCCAAGAATTTCTCTCCTGCCCGCGAAATGCGGGCGCCGCGTTGTTCGTCGTTGAATGACCATTTTGGCCTCGCCGTATTGGAACTTTTGACAAGTTGTAGTGCTGGAATAAATTGGCTGAATTGGAAACTGAAAAATTATACCAAGTTACTTCTCTAGATCGAGAGTATTGTTTGGGTCTTTAAAAAATAATTTAAATCCTTAATTTTAAAAAATAATATTTTTAAAAAAGTATATAAATAAATTTTTTCTAAAAAAAATAGTTCAGTTTATTAAAAATAAATCTAATGTATACATTATTGAAAATTAATGAAACCGTTGTTTGATAAAATGTAAAAATAGAATTGGTTATTTTCATCTGTATAATATATATATTTCAATGGTTCATAATTTTTTAATTTAATAATATAGTTATGTTTAAAAAATTAAAGGGCAAGATGAGGCCCATCGGTTTCGTCGATGTTTACGGGGCAAGATGAGTAATGTTGATTTATTAAAATTACAGCCCAATTTGCAAATAGTACAACATTTGGGGTCAAATAGTTAATATTGAAATACGTATCAGGTGCATATTTTCTATTAAATTATGAAATTTAAATCATAATTTTTTTAAAAAATAAAAATTGTTGAATGCATCAAATAAAAAAGGAGAAAAATAAATTACAAAATGTTAAAATTTATGGTAATTTTTTAAGATTTCTTTAGTAACTTTGGGTGTTTATAAATATAAATAGTTGGGTTAAAAATTAGACATTATAGAAATTATTTAATAATAGATTTAATAAAATTATTTTTAATACATTTATTATTAATTATATTTAATTAAATTAGCTAACTAAATATATTAATCATATTAATTTAGCTATACATAAATCAAAGGCAAAGATAAGCAACTCCATTATTATTAATTATTATTATGTATGGATAATTACTCGTAATTATATTTGGAATTTTTTTTTAAATTTTATTATTAATTCATTTTTGATAATTCATTATTGAGCAATCAATAATGAAAATTATAGTAGTTATGTTTGATAGGATGTAGTGAAAAATATAATATAATTATTATAATATTAAATATTTAATTATAATGTTTAAATAATTAAATATATATTAATTAATAAATTATTAAATATATGTAAACTTTCATGTATTTTTTATTATACTATAATAATTCATTAATATATAAATAATTAATTATTTTAAGATAATTTATTGATTATATTTAATTAATTAGATTTTATTTTTCATAAATTAATGCTAAAAATTTAAATATATTGATAAGTATATTATACTATACTATATAATCAAATATTATAATATAAGATAATATAATAATAAATTTATTGTATTGTGTTACGTTATATTATATTATTATATATTTGATGAATCATGTTTATTTTCTAGATATTCATTTTATAGATATTATGTGATATATTTTTAATCTTAAAGTGATATAAAATTCAGATATATAATGAGAATATAATAATATAATTTATTTCTTTAAATAAATTAAATATTATAAAACTCCACACAAGCAATGACTTATATTATAAAAAATAATGTCATTCGAATATAGTTAAAATTGGATGAATTAATACATTAAAAACAGACCTGATTCATGCAAGCTGACGTCAAATATAATATAACATATCAACGTTATACAAACCGACTATAAAAAAAGATCAATATAATTTATTTATTTTACTTGGATTATTATGTCATCGATAACTTTGACATACTACTACTGCTACAACTCGACAATAATAATAATAATAAAAAGAAAAAGGGAAAGTGGAAATCAATTATCCATGCATGGGCGGCCAATAAGGACAACAAATGTCATGTTTTGGTCGGTCCGATTGAGGTTGTTTCTTTCTATCTTGTGCTACTTTACACATAATTCCCATCTTCCCTCCTTTTCCTCCATAACCTACCATTTCCCTTTTTCCATTAGTATTTTAATATTCATTATTTGGTTTTTTTAATTTTAAAATATTTTTTTACCTCATATAACATATATTGTCCATACAAAATTAATATGCCCATTTATCTTTGCATTTCCTTAATTTTTGATTTTTGATAAATTAAATATATAAAGGAAATTTTCGGCTGCTTGGCAGTCAAATGACCAAAAATATAAAAGATAAAGTAGAGCAGCCCCTCCACTCAAGATGACGTGGAGGGCTTTTCTAATACAGCCGACTTTTTTAGACTTATGCCACATTGGCCGGTTGATACACGTCAATGTCCACTAGGACCAGTTTGGGTCCTTGCATCATCGCCATGTGCTCCGCCAGGCCCGACATCCACATCATCCTCTCTGCTCCACCAATCCTAAAATATCTATATCTATCTATATATGTATATACAGAACGGTGATTTCACGTAGAATTTTTTCAAATTTAATTATAAATTAATTACGAACAATATATAATTAAATAAATAATTTTCCGTTATTTTGTTTCTCTTTCGTTCGTTAATTTTTTATTTTTTATTTAAGAAAACTGTATTTGCCATATATTATAGTAATATTATATATCTAATGTGGAATTCCGATCCAGCATCCACGTCATTTTATTGGTCTATTAATTACCATCTCTACCCTTATTATCACCTTGAATGATGGATGCATGTCAAAGTCCTGCTTTCGTGCTAAAATAGAACAAGTAAACAATTTAATGACACTTCAATCCATGCTCTTTTGTAATGTTTTCGATATTTCTTAGTGCGATAATATGTTTCAAAGATACTTTTATAAGAATCAGATTAAAATTTGATAGTAATATTTTAAAAAAAAACTCAATTTTGATTATATATAATTTGATCCAATTAAATAATTAATTATGTTAGTTTTAAATATTTAATATTATTCTATTTTTCTGAGAATTATATCATTAAATGATACAATTCTATACATGTAAATACGAGATGAGATGGGTTTGCATTATACGAATCATATGACTTAGTAATATTTAATTATTTTTATATATAATGATTACATCTATAATATAATAATTGATAATAATAATCATGGGCCTAATATATGTACAAGATTATTAAGTAAGCTCTATAAAATACATTAGCTAATTAACAACACAAAGATATATAATACTAACAAGTTGAAAGCTGATAAATAATGGTGATTAGGATATGATAACCAAATATAATTAAATTCAAAAATTTATTAAAGTAATACTTAAATTACAAGTTCATACTAGGTTCCAAAGAGACACCTGATTGTGGGGGCCTCCATATGCTGGCCAACTCTATCTGATTTTGGTGTTTTTATTCCTTAAAGATTCCATCATTAATAATAATAATAATAATAATAAACCTTATTTATTCCTTAAAAAGAGGTTTTCCTTTTTTTTATTTTCACTTGCAAGTAATTAATTGTATAATTTATTAAAAATTTAAAATTTAATCTGTTGAAATTATAATTATATTATACATGAATGTTGAATTTTTATGATAAATTACTATTTTTGACGATAAAATAAAGATGATTACTGGAAATACTTTTTTTGAAAAATAGTCATTTTCTAATAATTTCTTTACATAAAAGGGTAGAATGTAGCCGGTGGAAGTCAGCAATAAGGCAAACAACAACCGCTATCTTTGTCAAAAATTATATGAGTGGACTTCATTGCATTTAGACTAATTACATTCTAATCTTGAATTATTATATTTCCCACCAAATGAAAACATCATCTCTGAAATTAAATTTTGCTCATCTTAGTCCTTAATTAATCCTTTAATCTCTCTTATTCTAATCTCCTCTGAGCACTTCATTCCACCCCCTTTTTCACCATCTCAATTACCATATTAAGCACAAGTTTATTGCAATTACATCTTCCTATTTCAACTATTATGCATCTAATTCTTTTCTTTTCTGCAGTTTGGAAATGGGTTGTAAATTCTCCAATGGAGATTAGATTATGTATATATTTTAATTTTATAATCCATTCGATCTAGAGATGTAAACATGGTTTAAGTTATGGAGCAGGAGAGTGTAGAGTGTGTCGATGAGGAGAAAAGGTGTGCTGCCTTTAATCATCAAAACTCTCCTCTGAAAGGGAAATAATCTTCGACCAATTATATCAGAAGAAAGAGCTGCAGCCCCACATGCCATTGCCATTACATATGTATAGCTTCCTTCCTGACAAAAAGCAAACTGTTAAATAACCCATGACATTCCAACTTATCTTTTGTTAATTATAGTACAATCCTGTCAGCAAGTTTCGGTCTTGATGACCCCTTTCATCCCATTTAACTGTTCCATTTGCATGTATGTGATACGAGTAAATACAAACCAACCGATCAAATGTGTTTTGTGTTGCTACTGGCAACTCCTATTTATATTCCATTGGCCAACTTCTGCCATCAAACTTAACTAAAATTTTTACCATTCAGTTGGTTTGATTTCCAAATATTAATGTATTTATATATTTTAAAAGTTTGAATGTTTAGTTATTTGATTCAATCTGATTCAGCTAGGAAACCGACCATTGTATGCCTATGGTGACTATGGCATGTGAATCGCCAATCAGTAGGACCATTGAATATCTTGCCAACTCATGAATAATATTAGCATGTACATATCAAGTGGCATTTTGTCACTTACTTGGCCTTGCTTTAGCAATATAAAATATCAGCAAGATTATTATCACAGGCACCCATTAATTCACACATTCAAAAGTTGATAATTCTTCTTGACAGAGACCTTCTAAACTTGTTTACCAGAGTTTGAGACCAGAAGACTTGCCCAGATATAATAAAGTTGAGCTTGTCTTGCATGAAATATGGCGACTGAAGCTGATATTCCTGAGCCTGTTGCTGTATCTCTAATGGTATGTATTATAATCCATCACTTTCTTCCACAGTTCCATGTTTTCTTCGTCATATTATTTCTTGCTGTACATGGTGATAAGAAACTATTAAACTAGTGGTAGATTCTACAATCATAATCATCAGAGCAGTTGAAGCTATGGATCATGTGGAATATGAAAGTAGAGGATTGGATCAGGCTAAAGCTGATAAGTAATAAATTCTCATGAAAGACTGTAACCATTGAGTTGATGATTTCTAGTTAGATGATAATGATCTGATTGTTACTGAGAATTTTATTGTTAGTATTATATGATTCATTTCAGAAAAGTTAGAAACTAACATGTTAAAATCCTCTGCTGGGTACTTTAGTTCAGGCCCGGAATGATGTACAGATGATATCAGATTCACTTTTTTCCTATGGCCTTGCCATGGCTCTTAAGATCCCCTCAGTCATGTGCCTGACATGCATTCAGGATTGTGTTTTAGGGAATTTTCATTATATGGGCCCCACTCAAACACCCCTTTATTATTGTAAAATATCTCATCCATGATTCCCATGTCAGACAATAATTTCTTTTAATCCAATATATCAGGAATTCTTGCCATCTCTCGTAAAGAATTTGATGAAAGCAACATTTTTTCATTTATTCATTCATGCAGGAACGCGAAGTTGACAGGAACTTGAATCCAGGAGAGTTTGACCACCCTCCTGAAATTGCTGAGTTCCTTGTAAAGTCTGGACTTACGGGAGTGTTGAGTGATGTAGAGGTTAAAACTACAAATAGTTGGTCTGAAGCCAACGCTGGAACGATTGGGGGTGAGAGTTTTTCCGAATCACCTTCAATTCCTAAGGTTCCTGAAGAAGGAACCACAGAAACAGAAGAAACTTGTCAGGAGGATGAGATACCATGCCAATCAGAGAAGAAAATGGTGGAGATTGAAGAACGGATAAGGCAAGACGAAAGTGTCAGGGCTAAGGAGAATGAAGTTTTGGGCACAGTGGAAGGAAGAAGCCGAGAAATTTCAGATGCTTCAGGATTCAGTTTAAAGCAGGACAAGGCTGAGGAACCTTGTCAAGGAAATGACGAAGGGAAAACTTCAGGAGAGGAGAAGACTGTTGACCATGTTGAAGTAAATAAGCAGGTTTTAGTTGAAGAAAATCCGAATAGTACTGATAAAGAAACACTTCTATCTGATCTGCAGAAAGAAGAGGAAGAAGGAAAAAAGGAATTAGATACAAATGTTGAAAAACAAACAGATGCTTGCTTAGAGAATGAGGAAAAGGGTCCTGATTTGGCTCAACAAAATGAGAGCGAGAAAGATGGGATCAAGCATGATCAAGCTGTGGAAGACTCGTCAATGGTGGAAAAATGTATACAGATTCAGGGTAATGAAGAAGCAAGCTCTAAAATTGTAAATAATGAGGAAGAAAACCTTGGGGTGTCATCTGTCACATTGGCAGTTGACAATTCCGGAATTGAGCAAGCTGTTGTTGAAGCAGGAGAAAAGCTAGAAGGGAAAAGCAATGTGGAAATTTCTACTGCCCCACAAACTGAAGAAGTATGTTTGCAAGAAGCAGATAAAGCTGAAATATGCGAAGTAGTCTCAGAAACTTGTAACGAAGATCATGTCAAAAAAATTCAAGAAGAAAGCCAAGACGGAATGGTTGAGAAAACACTTGAAGCTGAGAGCAGTAAAGATAAAACAGGTCAGGATGAGAAAAATCCTGAAGTTGACAGAAATATTGATGAAGAGCAGGGTGTCTCGGAGGCATTAGCCGAACAAAGCAAAGATGAGACTAAACATACAGTCAAAGCCGATGAAGATAGGGAAAGTGATTCCCCAATTGCTCCAGAACGCAGCGTGGACGGACCAGAAACAATTTCCAAGGAGAGAGATACAATTGGTTCGAGAGAATGTCCTGAAACAGTGATATATACCAAGGAGCATACGTTTATCGAAAATCAGGAAGAAAGCTTCGCTGAAAAGGATAAAGGAGAAGAATCGACAGACACAGAAGCTATCAGAAATGACAGGAATCCAAGCGTAGAGGTTAAAACCGTGCCCCTAAACATTTTCAATTCTTACATTGTATTTGCCTTGTAACAACTCAACAAATATTAACAAAGCTTTCCACGGATTTCCTCTCCTTGTTGCAGGATCCACCACCGACAGAAATACATGAAAGTGTTGAGATTTCAGAAGTTGAGCTCCTAAACAAGAATGAGTGTGAATTAAATGTTGTTCATTCAGCAGAACAAGAAACAGCACAAGTAGAAGGCGAAGAGCTTGGAGAAGTCCATAACTTTAAACCTGGAGATCAAATTAATGAAACAAATGAAGCAATTATGGCTGAAGAAGAGCACGACAAAGGTAACATGCAAGCAACCGATAGCACAGAGATTGCATCAGGAACAGGTACAAGAACAACAGAAGCACGCTCAGATGCAAAAGAAACAGAGACTGGAATATCAGAGGTGATTCAAATAATAGATTCCGGAGAAAACTTGGAGATTGTAGATTTTGGAAAAGGCATTGAAAAAGATGTTCCAAAGTTTCCATCATGTGAGTAATTTGAACCTTCTAACTTAGCCAGAGCAGAACTAACAGTAACTTGTATCGCAAGAAAAAATTCCAAGACATAAGCTACAGGAACTGTATTGCCAGAAACTAGTGAAAATTATGAACTAACAAAGGTCTAGAGATGTTGGTATATTTTCCTCTTTGAAAAGGACAGAAAATGATGGTCCTGTTGGTTCTACTGCAGGTGAAAATGCAGCTGAAGAAGCGAGCATAAATGAAGATGGCTGTACGGTTCAAGCAGTAAGTGTTCAGGAAGAAGCAACACCAGTGAAAGATGAAACAGAAGAAAGTGAAGAGGCCAGAAATACCATAACTGAAAAGGTATTATTTTTTTCATTATTATTGATAAATCCTTTTCCAAACTACAACAATTAATACAATTTGAGTGTGAATCTAAGGTCACCGGCATTCTCGATGTTGATGACGAACTGAACATAAGAGACAATGCTGGGCACTTTTCATCAGAAGTAATTGATGAAAAGGCAGTTGGGAATCCTCAACAGAGTGAAAAGGAAGTGGATGCCTTCAAAGTAGAGGACATTGAAAGTGTTTCTCAAGAATCTGTTGTAGAAGAAGTCGGAATCAAGAGCCTCCAAGATGATAAAAAGGACACCCAAAAGTCTAGCAGTAGAGAGGTCAGAAAATTAAATATGTCGTTGGTTTTCATTAAATCTTAAGTTGCTTGTTTGTTAATCCTCAGGTTAACTTGTTTCGCAGATTGTTGAGGAGTATGAAGTATCCGAAACAATTATTAGCAATGCCAATGAGACCAAACATAGTGATGAAAGCCCTGACCCAGCTCTTCAATGTTCATTGGACAAGGAACAGGAGAATCTGAAAAGTCAAAATCTGGCAACTCTACAGCAGGCTCCATTGGTGGAAGAAATCGATGAGGATGGTGGAAGCTCGATTAAAAAGGAAGATGGCAAAGATGACTACATTAAGCTAGAAGAGGGAGAAGAGCAGAATGATGAGGTGATATTGAAGAGTGGTGATGGTCCAGAACACATATTGCAGAAGAATGAACCTGCAGAAAATGCTGAAGAGCCAAGTGGTTTAAGTAAGATGAATGACAACACCTTAGAAGTGGCAGAAACAGAAAAGGAAGAAATCCTGCACGAGAGCAATAACGAGAGCCTCTTAGAGAAAACTGAGAACTTCCACAATAGTGACAGTAATGCTGAGATTTCAAATAAAGAGGTAAGTTTGAAGATCTAAACTTCCTGATTCTCATCAATTTCAGTTAAAATATTCTTTCCTGACATAAAAATAGCCTCTTACGCAGATTATTGTGGAATCTAAGGCACAAGGTACAGCTGACAGCGTTGCAGATGTGACAAATCAGAATAATGAAAATTCAAGTGAATTACCTGAAACAAGTGCAAGTGCCAAAGATGATACTGCTTTTGAAAACCAGGAAGAGAACACTGACAAAAAGGAGGCAGACGAGAAGTTGGTAGATGTTGATGCTAATAGAGACGATGAAATTCAGAAGATAGAGGTTGAACAAAAATGAAAGTGAATATTACAGCATAAAAAATGATAGCCTGTGATCAAAGTTTCACGAATTTGCTTTCCTTGATGCAGAACGTTTCGACCGCAGGACTGGATGAGATCTCAGGAAAGAATGCTGATGAGTTAAAAGAGATTCCTCCACAGGAACAAGAGCCAGGGGAAGCTCAAGATCAAGCACATAAAGAAAATGAAGCAGCTGTGGATGAAGAAGAAGGAGATGAAAATGACTCTCAAGCATGTAAAAGCACGAAGAACACCAATTTGGAGCATCCATTTTCAGAAGGAGAAGTAATTGCAGAACCAAGCCCAGAAACACGTGAAATTGACAACGAGAATTTGGAAAGGGTTCACGGATTAGATTCTGAAGAAAAGTGTAAAGATGCTGAGATGACCGTAAAAGAAGAAGCCTGTGAGACAGACATGCATACATTGGCAGCAGCAGCAACAAGTGAGTAGTTTTTTCATGTTATTCAGAACTGTGAAATCATTGATCATATGACAACACTTCCAATATATAAAATCTGTTAAGAATGCTTTCTTCCCACATACAAGTGACCAGTTTCTTTGCAAATGAAACTGACAACTAACGAAGTCATATGAAAAATAATAGAATATTTCTGGAAACATCCATAAGAATTGACATAAAAGACATGTGCTTGAAACATGCTGTGTACATAAGAAACTTGCTGCCACTTCTGCTACAGGTGACAACAGTGGAAAATGTCAAGTAACCTCAGATAACATCTGCAATATTGCCTTTTCGCCTGAAATAGCTGAGAAGAACTTTCAAGCAGCAAGTATTCCTGAAGCCCCGTCAGCATCAAAAGATGAAGTAGAATTCAACGAGAACAGCAGTAATATACAAAGCGAAAAGGTACAATTATTAATTGCAAGTAATGCAGCAACAAGTTCTTGATGAATTGGTTCTTTTGAACTTCCTTTTTCTTTCATCATAAACAAGTTACATATATTAATACAAGTTCATTGTGCACTGAAGATTCTGGACATTGGCCAGGTCACTGATGAACAGAAGGGAGACAGTGTTACGCACCTTTTATCCGAAGTTAGTAATGAAGAGAAAGTTGAGGAAGACAGTGTCACGCACCTTTCGTCCGAAGTTATTAATGACGAGAAAGTTGAGAGTACTCAACAGTCTGAAAAGAAGATGGACGTATGTGAAGAAGAGGATACTGATGGCCAGATTATCCAAGATAACAATTATTCAGGAATCTCACAAGAACAACTTGTTGGGGAAGATCCGGTTAAGATCTCCCAAATTGGTGAAAATACAGCTGATAAATCTGGAAATAGAGAGGTCAGCATGCAACTGAACATATTATTCATCCTTGCTAACCTTTATTTGTTTCTGAGAAATTGAATCTCTTATGCAGATGTTTGAGAAGTCTGATGCAACCAAAACAGGTGGCTCGACTGCAACTGAGGCAAAACAGAGGGATCAAAGCCCTGATTTCATAGAAGATCATGAAAGCCAAGAATCTCAGAAGCTAGTTGCTGTTGAGACTTCATCCGTTGCAAAAGTTGACGAGGCTGAATCTTCCATAATAAAGGATGATGGAGGGAAAAATGAGCTGATGTTAAGGGGTGAAGAAGATTTAGATCAAAAGTTGCAGAAAAATGAAGCAGAAGAAAATATGGAAGAGGCCTCAAACATGATATCTACAGATATAGAGGGAAGTGTTTCAAATCTGACAAATGATAACACTGTAGAAAAGGACGTTGAAAGCCCCAAATGCAATCAAAGAGAGACAGAAAGTGAAAAGGATGTGACGAAAAGCAATACTACTAACCTCCCACAAGATCCTGTTGACGTTGACAAGGCAAACGCAGAGGTAAAACTGAAAAACTAGAAACTTCTAATTCCGCTAATTTCAGTTTACAGTCTTCCTATTGGATGCCTATGTACCTATGCAATGTTTTTATTTATAGACTAAAAATTTAGTGTTATGTGCAGATTTCTGAGAAGCCTGAGATAGATGAAAGAACTGATGGCATTGCAACAGAAGCAAAAGAGGGTGATGAAAACCCCGAGTGGGTTAGAGAGCATGAAACTCTGCAGACCCAGATGGTACCCGAGTCCGGAGAGGATGATTCTGGGCATGTAGAGTTTCAGGACCACAGTTTGATACGTGCAGAAACAGAAGCCGGTGCATCCAATGATGAAGCTGTAGGGGAGGGAGTAGGGAGCCCTCAATGCAGTGAAAGGGAGAAGGTAATCGAAAAGGATGAGCTCTTCATAAATGAGAGCGATATTAAAAGCCATTCGGTGGAAGAAGTTGCACAAGACCCTGTCATGCATGATGATAAAGATGCAGAGAAGTTGAACCTAGAGGTTTAAATGAAAATTCAACTATCTAATTCTGTTAATTTCATTCAACGATCGTATTGTTTGCCATAAACTCAGATGCTCACTCATATATTTGCTTGTCAACTAAAAAAGTGAATTCTTCTTGCAGATTGATGAGAAGTCTGAGACAACCGAGACAGTCGATGACATTGTAACAGAGGCAAAACAGAGTGATGAAAGCCCCGTCACGGAACAAGAAAGTCCACTAAGTTCAAACCTTACCATACCTGAGGCTTCCTCCATTGACGAGGATGTAAAAACCATCGAAAAGGAGGAAGATAGAGAGAATAAAGCTCAGGTAGCAGAGACTGGGGAGGACAAAGAAGGTACTAAACAGAAGAATGAACCTACAGAAAGTATTGAACCACCACTGAATACGATATCTTCAAACATAGAGGCAGATGATTCCGGTCAAACAGATGATGCCACCATGGAAGATGGAAGCGAGAGACCTCAGAGCAGTGAAAAGGATATAGAAATTGAAAAGGATGAAGCAGCCATGAAGGAGAGCAATATTGAAAGTCTGTCACATGAATCTGTGGTGGAAGATCCTGTTAGAGATCTGCAAAGTCAAGACCTGGCTACAGCTGAGACTTTACTGGTAGAAGATATTCACAAGGATGCATCTTCCACACAAATCAATGGAGACAGAGAAAATGATACTGAAATGCTACAGATTGAGCAGAAAGAGAATATATGGAAAGGAGAAGAAGGTTTAGAATTGTCAGAAAATATTGTACAACAACTGGAATCAACATCTACGGAAATAGAGGCAGATTCTTCTAGCAAGGTAAATGATAACACTGTAGAAGAGGGGGCTGAACAATCTCAACATGATGAAGCACAAGAATCTGTTGAAGAAAACAGCTCTGTTGAAAACTCAAACCCAGTGGTTAGAATGGATACAAAAGAAGTTCTACAGGACATTGTCGAAAGTGATGCCTCCAACTTGGTTGAGAATGCAGAGAATGATATTCCAGCTAAGGCAGATGAAAATGAAGAAGAGATGAAACTTGAAATGCAAGACAAAGCACTTATTGCACGAGATGATGATCAAAATGAAATAATCACTGGAAAGATGCCCTCAGACGAAGTATTGGATGATAACCTGACAGAAAACTCTGAAACGTCATCAAAAGTTTCTGAGCTCATTACCATGGATAAAAGTCAGTCAGTAGATGAGATTTCAGCAAAAGCTGCAACTGCCAATGAAAACAGAGAGATTGAGATGAGCAGTGAGCAGGAGATTGCAATGGGAGAAGAAGTTGCTGAATCGAGTTTTGTGGAATCTCGACTAGAGAATGCAAATGAACAAGCTGAGTTGCTTGCAACTGAGGCAAAACAGATAGAAGATCATGAAAGCCTTGAATGCAATCAAAGAGAGACAGAAAGTGAAAAGGATGTAAATGAGAGCATTTCTAATAACCTCCCACAAGATCCTGTCGATGTTGAGAAGTCAAACGCAGAGGTAAAACTGAAAAACTGCAAACATCTGATTTCGTTAGTCTTCCTATTAGATGCCTAGGTGGTTATGCTAAGATTTTGTTTGTAGACTAAAATTTGGTGCTATGTGCAGATTTCTGAGAAGCCTGAGATAAATGAAAAGGCTGATGGCATTGTATCAGAAGCGAAAGAGAGTGATGGAAGCCTTGAGTTGGTTAGAGAGCACGAAAATCTGCAGACCCAGACCATATCCGAGAGTTCCAGAGAGGATGATTCTGGGCATGTAGAGCTTCAGGATCAGGGTGTGATATCTGCAGAAACAGAAGCCGGTACGTCCAATGATAAAGCTGCAGAAGAGGGAGTTGGAAGCCCTCAATGCAGTGAAAAAGAGATGGAAATTGAAAAGGATGAGGTCTTCACAGATAAGAACGATGTTAAAAGCCATTCAGTGGAAGAAGTTGCACAAAACCCTGTCATACATGATGATAAAGATGCAGAGAAGTTGAGCATAGAGGTTTAAATGAAATTTCAACTATCTCATTCTGTTAATTTCAATCAACGATCTTATTCATTTTCCAGAAACTCAGATGCTCACTTATATATTTGCTTGTCAACTGAAAAATTGAATTCCTTTTGCAGATTTATAAGAAGTTTGAGGCAACCGAGACAGTTGGTGGCATTGTAACAGAGGCAAAACAGAGTGATGAAAACCCCGTTACAGAACAAGAAAGTCCTCTAAGTTCAAACTTAACCATACCTAAGGCTTCTTCCATTGACGAGGATGAAAAGGACGAAGATAGAGAGAATGAAACTCAGGTAGCAGAGACTGAGGAGCAGAATGAGGTGATTTTGAAGGGCAAAGAAGGTACTGAACAAAAGAATGAACCTGTAGAAAGTATTGAACCGCCATTGAATACAACATCTTCAATTGCAGAGGTAGTTGATTCTAGTCAAACAGATGATTCGACCATGGAAGATGGAGGTGAGAGACCTCGAAGCACTGAAAGGGGTATAGAAATTGAAAAGGATGAAGCAGCCATAAAGGAGAGCAGTAGTGAAAGCCTGTCGCATGAATCTATGGTTGAAGATCCTATTAGAGGTCTGCAAAGTCAAGACCTGGCTACAGCGGAGACCTCGCTGGTAGAAGATATTCACAAGGATGTATTTTCCACACAAGTCGACAGAGACGGAGAGAATGATGCTGGGCCGGTAGAGATTGAGCAGGAAGACATGATACCGAAAGAAGAAGCAGAGACAGATTCTTCCAGCAAGCTAAAAGATAACATTGTAGAAGAGGGAGTTGCACAATCTCAACATGATGAAGCCCAAGAATCTTTTGAAGAAAACAGCTCTATTGAAAACTCAAACCCAGAGGTTAGATAGAAGTACTCTGCTAAGTTAGATCATCAGTTTTCGATTCTCAATCTTGACTATTGACTAGAAAATTAGATGCTCATGCAGGGTTTGGAAAAGCTACAAGATGCAGATAATGGCTTTGTTAAAGAAGCTCCAGTCGAAGAGACATCTGAAGTAGTTGATCACCATTGCCATGAAATGTTAGGTGAGAAGGAGATACAGAAGGGAGAAGAAGATCCGGAAATAGTACCGGAGAAGGTTGAACCTGGAGAAAATCTTGGACAACCGATTACTGTTCTTCCTGCAGAAACTGAGACAGGTTCTTTGTCTGAAGTAGTAAATAATACTGAAGTTTCCAGCAAAGAGGTTAGAATAGAACCTGAAATTATAGCACCCTCTGGAAGACCTGTTATAGACTCATTTTCTGACCGGACAGCTTCTTTTGCAGATTTCTGATTCCAAAATAAGTGAAAGAAGTACACTTTTGATGAATGAAAATGCAGAGAACCCTGATGCCAGTCCGTTTGTTATTCCAAGTAAAGAAGAGGAAACCCGACAGGATAAGAACATAGATCCAATAGAAGCTTCTCCAGACGAGAAAAGCAAAGGCGATGGATCTTCCTTCAATGCTAATGAAGAAAATGACTGTCAAACTAAACTGTCAGAGCCTACTAAGAACAGCAAGAAGGAAACATTGAATGGTGAAGATGATGAGAGACTGGAATTCCAGGAAAAAGAACAAGAAGCACTTGTTGAATCATCATCAGATGGGAGTGCTACAGAAGCAAAGGTAGTCAATTTCAGTGAAAAGACCAATGACATTACAATCTCCAAAGAGCTCGAGGCTTCTCAGAGTATTGAAGAAACTCAACAGAAAGAAAAGGAAGACTCCTTTGAAGAAAATTTGGAATCTGAATTTCACGAGAATCAACCAGGCAAATTTGTTGAATCATTACCAGAAGTGATGACTACTACAGAAACTGAGGCAAGCACGTTGAATGATAAGGATAATGATGTTGCAATTTCAGATGAGGCCATAGCCATCAGGAAGACTGAAGAACCAGCAGGTGCAGAAAAGAAAAGACATGAAGATATCGATGGGAGCAAAGTTGAAAAAGCTCCAACCGCAGAGGTAATAATGAAAAAATGATTATTTTTCCGGTCTTTTTCATCAATCAAATTTGTTTCTCCTCAGAAGCTAAGCTGTTGAATCAAATCCTTATCAATGATGCAGGATATCAAGCCTGCTGATGAACAATGCGATAAAAGCACAAGTGTGGAGGACGAAACTGTAAAGGAAAGGCCAATAACAGGCGAAATTGAGAAGACAAATCAAGTCGACTTGGAAGAGAAGTTGGACTTGCAAGGCATAGAAATGAAGAAATCAGAAGACGGAATAAAGGAGGATGATACTGGAGAGGTAAAGCTTGCATATTTGCTCAACTCCAGAGTAATTTTGTACTTCCATGGTGGCTGTTAACAAAGCTAGAAACTCTTGCAGATGCAGGTAGATAACTCCCATCAAACTACTGGAGAAGAAACAGCTCAAATTTGTGAAGGAGAAAAGGCTGAAGCAGATCCCACAGTGGAGGTGGGCTTAAAAGATCGACTTTCATGTCTTGCTTCCTATTAACATGATTGTAATACCTGTTCAACGTGTAACTTTTTGTATCTTTGTCAGATGCATAGAGAACTTGAGCAAACTGGTATTGCCGAAGACAGTGAAGTACAAACTGCAAAAGATGTAAAGGTTGAAAATGACCAGCCTTCAGAAGCTGATAGTGTAACAGGGGATGTGAGAGAAGAGGTACCCATATTTCTATGTCAAACTCATCTGTGAGCTTTTCTAGCATGAAATTCCTTTTTTTTTTTTTAATTCCAAGTCATATATATGCATGTATCCGTGTGTATTTGTATTGTATATATATATGTAAATATTCTGTGTTGTTCTACTTCAACTAAATGTTGGTCTGTTCAAATAGATGCAAGAGACTATTCAATCTGTAGTAGATGAGGATATTAGGGAACAGATCATAGAGAAAAGCCACGCGATCGAGGACAACTCTCAGGTTCCTGTAACAGGAATACAGGCAGAAAGTGCATTACAGAAGGAAAATGAAGATGAAAATGATAATGTGAAGTCAGAAGAAGAGGTCAGTTTCTGATATTTCTCCAAATGATTTTGATTCAGGAACCTTCGTAATTGTGTACTTACGGATCCATGTGTTTAGCAGGTAAAAAGCTTTGCATCAGAAGAAATTGTAGCAAGAGGTGATGAGGCATCAGATGATTTTGATTCCTTGAAGGAAAAACAACAACCTGATGATGATGTATCTGATGAACCAATCCTGCCAAAAGAATGCAATGAAAGCCTCGTTGAAGAATCATTTCCTGCATCCGAGAGAAAAGAAGACATCATAGGTAAATCTGCATCTGTTACGAGAGAGACAGAAGAGACAAGCTTTGAAGAAATTGACCTAGAAGATAAGAGGCAGTTAGACAGTTACAGTCCTGACCCTCAAGAAAAAGAATCCACTGTAGTGGATAGAAAAGAAGTTTTAGAGGACATTGTTGAAAGTGATGCCTCCAAACTGATCGAGAATACAGAGAATGATATTCCAGCCAAGGCAAATGAAAATAAAGAAGAGATGACACTTGAAATCCAAGACAAAGCGCTTATTGCAGGAGATGATGATCAAAATGAAGTAATCACTGGCAGGTTGCCCTCGGAGGAAGTATCAGATGATAACCTGATGGAACACTCTGAGATGTTATCAAAACTTTCTGAACTCATTACCATGGAAAAAGTTCAGTCAGTAGATGAGATTTCCGCAAAAGCTGCAACTGCCTATGAAAACAGAGAGATTGAGATGAGCGGTGAGCAGGAGATCACAATGGGAGAAGAAGTCGCTGAATCAAGTTTTGTGGAATCTGGACTAGAGAATGCAAATGAACAAGCTGAAACTTACCAAAGTGAGAATCTGGATCTGCAGAATGAACAAAGTCTCGATAAACCAGAATCTGCTGAAATCCCAAAGGTAGAAGAACCAGAAAACCTAGCTGAAGAGAGAGAGATTTGCAAACCAAAAGTTCTAGAGGATGAGGAAGCATCAAATGTTGCAGATGAGGCCTTGAAAAGTACGGTTTCAATTAACGCAGATCGGAAAGAAGCTGTCCTGGAAGTAGAAGATCTTGCTACGAAATCTGAAGCAAGCTTGAAGGAAGTCAACACAGTAGAAAAAGAAGCAGCTATAGTTGAATTGCGAACAGAAAAACAAGAAGATGAAGTAACTGAGATCAAAAGCTATGAGATTCTAACAGAAAAGGTCAGAACAACACAATTACCTTTCTTTTGTTGCATGATTGGCTTAATTCGTAGTGAGGAAGACATTCTCTGTTGATTTCCTCGGTTTAACCTGGCAATGGTCAGGAAATCTTTGTAAACCGACTGAATCTCTAGTTTCCTTGTTTCATCTTGAAAGAAACACTGGACAAGATGGATTCAATCCTGAAATAGTCCAGGGCACGCTTCAGTAACAGGATGAACTCTTAAAATCCTGGATTCAACTAGACAGAAACTTGGTAATGCTAAAAATTAAGAAACAGGTATCAGAGATGTAAACATCTCACAATGCTATTAACTGTGTCTCAGAATTCCTCCTGAAAAGCTCAAGTATTTGTTTGCTTAGTTAAAATGGTATAGTTATTATAAAATTTTTGAAATTTCAAACAGTCTTTATATTAACCATCAGTATGTAACAGAATACTGAAGCAGCCGAGTCTAGCAAGGAGGATTCTTCTACTTCAGAAATCTTGACAGGAGAACCAAGCAATGAAAAAATCCCAGAAACGGAATCAAAAATAGTTGAGGAATGCAGCATTTCTGAATCTGTTGAACAAAAACCACAAGAGCCTGAAGAAAGTCAGCAGAAGAAGGAAGATGACAAGGAGGCAAAGTTTGAACCTGAAGATTACATTATTGAAACACCAAATGAGGAGGAAGAGATTGTAAAGACTGTCATCTTAACTGAAGAGGTCAGGAACTACACATGTTATTAAGATTTACAAACATCCTTAAACTTCTTCCTAGATTCATTTTTTTTTCTGTGTCGTATGTTTTACAAGCAGGTGCAGAAAGAAATTGAGAAAGCTGATGGAGATGAATTGATTAAACAATTTAACAAGGAAGAGAATGACTTGAAGGAACAAGAAACTGCGAGCAATGGCGAGAGAATTGATGAGGTTAGCCTAACAAAGTGGTATTTGATATATTATGCATGTTGTATTGATTTTGTTTCTATCATAAACATCACTTAGAATCATTATGTTATTCAGGCGACAGAATCCAGCAGTGTATTCACCAAAGATCTCGAAGCAACAGGCCCCGATGACAAAACAGAAATGGCAGAGGAGGTTCAAGAGACATCAAGCAGAAAAGAAAAGGAAGAGACAGAAGCGGAAGTTGCAGGCGTAGATAGCACTGTAGATCTCTTTACCATTGCATTAAAAAAAGAAGACCCAGAAGAAGTAATAAAAGAGCAGATTGTTGAGGATACAGACTATTGTTTTAACAAGGAAAAGGCGACACCTATGACAGAGGTAATAACAGAATCCAGCTTGGACGAGGTTCGTATAGATGACAAGGCAGTGGAAGAGTCTGACCTGCTGTCAGATGATAGCAATCTGATTGTCGTCGAAGCTGCAACAGGAGAAGAGAATTCTACAAGCTTGGCATCTCAACTTCCAGTTGATGGTCATGAGAATGTAGTGAAAATTCCTGTCATAGATCCCACCGAGGAAAGCAGAAACGTTTCTGATGTCATTAACAAATCCACAGTTCATGATGTGGAAAAGCTCTGCGCAGGTGAAATTCAGGATGAAATTGAAGAAGCTTCTGAAATACAGAAATATGAGGTCGATGAAGCAGTTGCAAGAAGTGAAATCATCACTGATCAAACTTCTCCAGAAGAGATAACAAAAGAACGTGACGCAACATCTCAGGCAATGTCTTGCTTAGAAGAGACCGAAACTAAAGCCGCAGTGGAGAATTTAGAAGAGAACTTTGAGAAGGTGTCAACAAACGAAAACAAGTCGGAAAGCTTACTAAATGAAAAATCCAGGGAGCTTGGAGTCTCTCAACTGGACCTGGAAGGCGAGAAAGACACATCTGACAGCCCACATGAAGATCACAAGGAGAAAGGAGGAACTCAAGATGAAACAAGAGATGTTGGAGAATCTGTTGAAACAGTTTCAATTTCCCAGTTTGAAGACCATAATGTAGCTTCGGGAGATGAAATTACTACCATCCCAGAGGAGCTTGGAAGTTCAACCGAAGTTGAAAAAACAGAAAAGAAAGTGAAGGGGGAGGAATTGCTAAATGATGAAGGAAAAACAAGTGAAGAGATAGGTTCACAAAAGGAAGAGTCCAGGGAGCTCCAGGTTTCTGAACTAGAGCTTGACAGTCCAAATGTAGAACAACAAGCAGCAAGAGAGACTTCAATTGATATTGAAGATACAAAGGATGCTTCTGAATTAATGTCAGAGTCTAAATCTGCGGGCCAAGAAGAAACACCAGAGCAGAAGCAGATATCGTCCTTTATACCACCTTCAAGGGAACAGCAGGATGAAACTTCTGTCATTAATGAGAGCATAGAAGAGAAAATAAAGGAAGCGGATGCATCCGAATGTAAGTCAAAAGTAATGGAAGAGACGTGCCTTCGAAAGGAAGAGCCCAGGGAACTGGAAATCTCCATATTGCCGCTTCAACTTGACAAAAATGCGGAACAGGAGAGACGGAATGAATTATATGGGACAGAAGATGAGAGTAAGGATGGAACTAAACAAGCAACAAAACAAGTTCCGGAATCAGCGCCAGCTTCCAGTTTCCAAGAGAATAATGCCATGTCAATAGAGAAATCCGAAGTGCAAATCCAGGCAGCATCAGCTGATTTACTTTCTGATGAACAGGAACATGGCAGTTCAACTGTAGCTGCAAGTAAAGAAGAAAAGGCAGGAGTGAAAGTGCCAGAAGACGCACAAAACCTGTCAGAAGAAGGAACCTTGCAAAACGAAGAGCCTGGAGAGGTTAAGCCCTCTCAAGTAGAACTGAAGCTTGACAATGATATTCACGAGAAGAGCTTGGAGGAATTACGTGAGACAGAAGGTGGGATTCCAGATGAACCTGTAAAATTGCAGCCTGAACATGAAAATGAGAAAACAGATGCGGTGACAATGGTTTTAATGGCAGAAGAAAATCAGAGAGAAAGAACAATTAATGAAACTGAATTCGTGCATGTTGAAGTCATAAAAGAAGAGGTCAGAGAAATCAAAAACTTTTCAGTATTTTTTTCCTCTCTCTTCCTTTCTGTTTTTTTTTTTTTTTTTCCGAACATGAAAGAACATTGGGAACCATCGACTAATAGAGCAAAGTAACAGGTCAAGGAAGAAAATGATGATGCAAATAATCGCCTTGCAATAGCCCATGATGAACCAGCTACAATGGAGAGCCACCGAGAGCTTAAGCTAAAGGATGAAAGAAGTTCAGAAGATGAATTATTAGCCAAGAAGACAGAAAATGAAGTGGTGAGACTATATACACACTACTCTTTACTTTTATTTATTTCATAAAACTATAAGCTGAAGCTTTTGTCTAAAATACAGCAATGCAAGGAAACCGAAAAGACCAATGCAAGCGAGATGGCTGAGAAACAGATCGAGAATGAAACACCTGCGCACCCTCACCGGGGTTTTGTTCAGAGTGAAACTGCTACAGAGCCTTTACCAAGTGTCGCAGGAGG
This sequence comes from Dalechampia spathulata, assembly GCA_948192965.1. Lineage (NCBI taxonomy): Eukaryota > Viridiplantae > Streptophyta > Magnoliopsida > Malpighiales > Euphorbiaceae > Dalechampia > Dalechampia spathulata. The sequence goes on from CANYBF010763095.1 coordinate 97,503, forward strand.
AGAAAATGCCGAGGTTGAAGGAAGGAAACTGACAAATGAATTTCTGGGTGATTCTGATGGGACAATATCTGGTGATAGCAGAACAGATTCAGCAACAGTAAAGGTAAGATTACAATTTCATTTTCCCAGATACATCGGTTTTCATTCGAAAAGATGAAAACAGTGGAATTCTAAAACATAGCATCTTAATATTTTATTTTGTCAGGAATTGGATGTAGATATATCTCGAAAGGAAACCAGGACAAGCCACGTGGAAGCTGCTGATTCCACTCCAGGAACTTATCAGGAAGAAAAAACACCTGAGGGAACTTCTGAAAACCTGACAAGCAGAGAAGCAGAACCAGAGGCAAAGATTCCGATCATCAAGGAAGATGTTCCACAGGCGCTACAAGAACCAGTTCTGGAAATCAAACAAGTTACTGAAGTAAAAGGTTTGCATCCTGCCAATTCTTTAACCAACAATTCAGAACCGAACCAACATGGAGTAGAGACTTTAGTGTATGAAGATGATGGAAAAGGAATCCAGCCGAAGGATTCAGCCAAGATTTCATTATCTGACATAACACAACTCTCAACGAGAGAAAAGCAACCAGCAGAAGGATTGACAGAGGAGAAAGAACAAATTTCAGCAACAAAAGAAGAAACAGCTAATCGAAGTGAAGACCCTGAAAAGGCGAAACCAGATGGAGAAGAAGAAGCAGAAGCAGAAGAAGAACATGAAGGAGAAGAGGAGCACAGGAAGAATGACTCAGGTTCGGATGCTCCAGTAATGGTAGAAGCTTCAGGAGACATTGACATAAAGATTCCACACAAGAAATCGCACAATATACTGTCAGGAGTGGGGTCAAAAGTCAAGCACTCCATTATCAAGGTGAAGAAAGCTATCACTGGAAAATCTTCTCATTCAAAGCAACAATCACCCAAGTAATGTATAAAGCTATAGATTTTGCGGAAACACACCGAATATAGTTTGAGGTCGTGATTTCTACTATTTAGAACTCCAATGTTTGTGAGAAAAGGCTACGTCTTTCTTTTGATGTGAGGTTTTGATTATTAAATTTATTATAGGTGTAAAGTGTTGTTGAGTTTTACAGTTTAATGCCAAAAGTAAGTTTCATCGTTCTTGCCTTTTCTTTTCTCTGGAGGTAGAACTCATCTTGGAAAAATAGTTATATCATATAGTGTTTGTCGAAAGACGGGGAAAGTTGCTGATATTTGCAACATCGGAAAAGAATATGGACGTAACTTGGCTGGTTTTTTAATAAAAGATGGAATGTTATACATGGCAGGAATCTTAAAGTTTGAAGACAATAAACTTGAAAATGCATGCAAAATAGATTGAATTTAGGCTGCATTAACGTAGAAATACTTTAAATCATACACAAGCCAACAATTATCCAATTCGACAGCTTCAGGACATGATTGTATCATGCTTGGTTGCACATAGTTTAACAAAATTTAAGCCAATAACAAACGAATTGGCAAAGTCAGATGACTACGTATAAGCTAAGCGTCAAGTTTACAACTGGCCAGATAATATTTAACTGGTCGACTCAAATTTTTTCAAAAAAGGAAAAAAGAAGACTGGTTGATACATGGAAGGAAATAAAATTTGGTAAAGGCAGGAACTTTAAAGTGAGGAAGATTCGTATGAACTCATAGATTATTCTCAGATTTCTGCGCTTGAATTGCGTTTTTCCGTTCCTTGAGTTTCTTATTGCGAGCATCCTTCCGTTCATGGTGTCTCTGTAAAAATAAGAAAGAACTTGGTAAATTAGTAAGACGTCATGACATTCACAGATGAACCTTCCAACATCCTAAGGAATTAAGATGAATGTACGAAATTACACGCACTAAAGATGGGGTGAACGAAAAAGTCAGTTTATCAGATTAAGAGAAACACTAAATGAACAGATGATTTTCTAGAGGATTTAATGTAAATTTGTTAGACATGTGCACTATAACAATGTCAAGAATGTGAAAAAGCAACAAAATAGGATAATCAATTTCACCTTAATGGCTTGCAAAAGGCCCCTCTTTTTACGTGACATAACTATTTCTTGCATTCTTTCAGTGTCCTCGGCAATCTGTTGCACACCAGGGAGAGTATCCTCCCTAATCTCCATGTCCTCGACAGAGTCCTTGATCTCCTTTGGTGCTAATGAAGATGATTGACCTTCAAGTTCCATTTTTAGTTCATCATGATACTGCTTTTGATGAGATTCCAACTGCAAATCAACATGTGGTCATGTCAATAACACCGCTTAAAACATACATTGGTTCATGGTAGATCTTAGAAAACATGAACACCACAACATGGAGCTGGAGATTCTAGGTATAAATATCATTGTGTTGCGGGCAGCTTGTGGGGGAGGACAGACATCTATTGTAGCCAGCTATTGGACTAATACAAATATCATACACTCGTTATTCATCAACAATGTTATCCAACATTCCATATTAGAATTCAACAGATATATACCTTCCTTTTTGTCTCTGCAGCTTCAATAGCTTCTGCTCGACTGATGTAACCTTGAGCCAACAAATGTTGAGGGTCATCTAAATCTTCATTCCCCGCACCTGAAATTGGGAGGATTTCATTTTTTGCAGCAGCCTGCAATTGCCTGATGGTCTCTGCATAGTCAGGAACATAGCCTTCTGCCTCATTATCAACAAAAGGTGATAAGTGTGGTGGAGGAATCCTGAGGGACCAGACCGTTAGACATGAACTATTCAGTCTTAGCTGAACAAAAGTATGTAAAAAATAGTGCCAGGAGGATGCCACGAAATAAATCAAAACTGCATTCTTTTTATGATATCACACCAGCCACATCTTTCAATTTCTATGCTAATTCTCTTAGGTTTCCTCATTTATTCTCATAAGCTGGCAACTTTTATAAGCCAGCAACTTCTATAGATTTGTTATCACTCCAAGTGTATGACATCTAGACAAAACAACATGACCTTGCATTACCTTCCTGCTAAATAGTCCTTGACTGATAATATCGATCCTTACAGGGATGTACGAACATGAAGGTTGAAGTGATACAAGAAAATGAAATTTAAATAATTTCAGGGTTAGATGCAAGAGCGGCGTAGATGCCATGAAGTATTCCTTCTAGGATGACAAAAGGAAAGCAACCTACTGAAAAGATTTAGAAGCTAAATATTTATTTCATCATTCATATTTGAAAGCCAAAGTGATACCACAGAAAAGTGAGGGATAACAAAAAAAGACTAACAATTTTGAATTTCTAAACTTACCTCCCCACTAAATAATTCCCAGTTGGCAATATGATCCTTGCATTTATGCAATCATAAACCCATTGTGGTTGAACATATTCTCTTGAAAGGTACTTATGACCTTGGGTTGGCCTATCAACTATCTGCACATTTAAAGATTCATCGATTCAGAACACATTTTGGCAAATCACAAGAACACGTCATGTGCATGGTTGTAATAATCAACTGTTATGCCTAAAAAACCTGATGCGTAATGCTCTGATCAGCTTCCTTGAATGGAGCACCATCTCCATCCCATGAAACTGCACCACCAAAAGCAGGAATGACAAAAAGCAAGGACTCCCGGGGAACCTGAACATAGATACAATTCTTTTACTTAAAAACCAGACAAATAAGAAATCATCATGACATTCATTTCTTAATAGCATTAATTTTCTTAATGGAAGAAACCAGTTATATGAAAATGGCTAGGCAGCATGCACAGGCCATTTGTATCTTTATGGCCAACCTGATTTTGAGTTTTGAAAGCTTAGAACAAAAAAAAAGGATCCCAGTTAATAACCATCAAACAGATGGATTTGATGATATCAGGCAACTTGGTAAAGACATGGGTGCCAGTTATCACATACATACATATTCCCCAGAGAAAGAGCATGGAGATAAAAATGATACAATTTGTAATAATTTGAAAGATTTATGACACTAGAAAAGATTTATAGTTTTCAAAACAGGACAAAATAACTCACCTCACGACTCAGAAAGAATTTCATGTTCTTGAATAGATTCTTACACTCCTTTGTATCTTGATCATCTTCATTTTCAGCATCAGCTTCCTGAACAAGGTGCATCAATGCACCAGGTTCATTGGAAGGGAGTTGATGTTGAAGTTGAGAAAGTCTTATTTCAGACTCCTCATTTTCTGTCTCCTCCATCTGAGCCCTAGCATGTTCTGATAATAATGAACTGGATGCTTTAGCTTCCTCTACAGACATGCTAGAGTGAGCATCAACATATCTTGACAGTGCATAAACACCTAGAATTTGTCAATAAAATGTCACCATGGTGCACAACATGCAAAAAGAGATTCAAAACAAATAATAACAGTTTGAAAATTACAAATAACTTAGAAAGACAGCACAGAAACTTTAAAAGGAGGGTGAAGAAAAAAATACCCGCTGCCAAAGCTTCCAATTGAGGATCAAGAATAGGAGGATACGTCACATTTATGGAATGATAAAGCCTAAAATTGACAAAGCCAAGAAGATTCTGGACCAAAAACAATTACCAGATAAATACTAAATTAAGAATATAAGGGAATGGAGTTAATCAACTGAAAAAATAGTTTAAAACCACTGATAATTATTTATAAATGATGGTAGTCAAGCTTATGCAGATATAAAGTTTAATAGTTTATCAATGCAACCATAGCCTATAGCTTTTCTCCAAAGGGACAACGTCTGGAGAAAAGGAAGGTCATGATTAGCACTAATCTTTGGATGTTGTACGTTTAAGTAATTGTGTGGTGCATAACAGAATATTAGATGGACAAACGCATGGAAAAATCAAGATAGAGATTAAGCGAAGTCCAGAAATCGTTGAATTTCACCTGGTAAAGCTCCAAAAATGTTAGCATCACGCTGTAGTTTACATCATCTGGCAAAACTTGCTGCAATGCATGAGGGGTCAACCATGTAATTTTTTGACCCTCAACCTCAGCCTTAAAAAATCAGAAATACAATAAATAAGTTTCATACATATGGCAGCAAGTTATGATCACAGATAACAGGAGATGACTGCCACCTGATAGTATATGCCCTTTACAGAGACAAAAACCTTCCGGAGTTTATGAGTGCGGACAATGTAAGCCTGCCATTCATGACTCAATCTAGTAAAATAAATTAAAACAAAAAAAAATCAGATTATGCTCCATCAATATGCCTAACTTCAATAAAGAAAAGAAGTTGAAAAACTACCTTCGACAGTTGTGAACACATTCTACATCAATTTTCAACCTTTCTATAGCAGGCAATACAGCAAACAGATGCACCATTGTAAGACAATCATCCAAGTCCCTAAGCGCATCAACAAACTTGGGATACCTAAAATAGGAAGAAAGATATGATAAGGATTCTCTCTGAACCACGATAGCTAGTTTGAATAAATCACGTCCTAGAAGTAAATTTAGTTCAACAACTGGAATCTCGCAAATCATTTCAGTTTTTACATGATTTTCATTTCATGCAAAGATGTCTTGACAGAGAATTCAATCAAATCAACTTCTTGTAAAATTATGTAATCTTAGAATGAATTTATTTCGACAAAATGCAGCACTGAACTGCAAAAAAATTATGATACAGTTCAGCTGAATCCAATTCTTGCATTTTGTTTAGAACTTCCAAAAAAAGCCAAACATTACCATTGCAACAAAAAAGAATAAGCAAACCGTGGAAGGGGTGCATCAAACCTTTGAAGAATGATACCATCATAAGTAGGAGCCGGTTGGCGACTTTGTAAACGAACAGCCTGATCATTATCTTTCTTTGCCAAAGCTTTCTTTATTTTCTTCTGATAAGCCCTAATGTCTCTAAACTTTTCAAGCAAAGGCTCATGTTGAAGATAAGCTATATCTTTGACATGGTAATAAGTGTGATGGTTTCCTTTCACTTTCTTCTTTGGTTCCCGGGGAAATATTCCTTTCAGAATGCATAATCTCCTACGATGCAGAAACAACAAAAATAAATGCTGACATTGATAAAAAAACAAAAAACAAAAAAAGAATAGTGCAGTACAAAACGCCGCCGTTTCCTACCTGAAGAGAGATAAACTGCACTGAAGCTGTTTGACGGCTTGTGACCTGGTTATGTACCTAGCAGCGTTGCCTTCTTTCTTCTTTCCCTGGAAGACAAAAAAATTGCGAAATAGAATTTAATCAATCGAAAAAATGGATGTAGTTAATTGGTTGAAAAATGATAAGTTTGTGGATTGGTTATTAAACAAGCGCCAAGATTAACTCACTGGAGGTCTGTAGTGCTTGATCTTCCTCGTCATGGCTGCTGAGAGCTTGAGATGAACAAAAAATATAAAAGAGAGAGAGAGAGGCTGGAAGAGCGAGCTTGAGGGGTAGGATTAGGGTTTTAGTAATGGGATATTTTCAGCAGGTGACAGATGTTTTTTCTTTAACTTTGCCGACTTTTTATAAAAATTCCAGATTTTGTAAAAATCATATAACTTAATATAAACAATATCAATTTAAAATCTGATGAGATTTTATTAACTAAATATAATTCTAATCAAATATAACTACATAAAATAAATATAATTTATCAATTAAATACAATCTTAATAAAATATAACTACATAAAATAAATACAATTTAAAGTTTTTGGACAGGGATTTTTAAAAATACAAAATAAAAAATTGCGTTTTTTTGTAATTATTCCAAATTTTAATGCTCAAAAAATCTTTAGTTTTGATCTGATTTGATTGTTCACAACATTCTACAAAGTTCAAGCCAAACGTTTTCTTAAATCCAATCCTCTTGAATAGGAGTGGATATATTTTAGTTATCTATCCAGAATTTTAATTTAATTAATTGATTAAAAATTGTTTAATTTGATTTATTTAATTAATACCATCCTTCCGTTGAGAAATGCAATAGATAAAAACTTACCATAATTGATGTTAAATTAAATATTTTATTAGAAAATAATCTAAATACTATATTCGAATGTTGATATGTGTTAAATAAATTAACTGATTTTCATTGAAAAAGAAAATTAATTCATATATAAAATAAAATTCAAGATTATAACATATATTAATGATTTTAAGAAGAGCAAATATATTTATATATATATACTTTATATTTTATCATCGTTGTAAATGTCAAATCATAGTCTATACCAGAAATGAAATACAAGCTGGAATATGGAATTTAAATATTCCAGATGATAATCAATTCAATTAGTTACGTGTATTCGAACGTAGGCTATGGTAAGAAATATATTTAAATATTTATATTATCATATGTATAAAATTTTATTAAAAAAATAAAAGAAATAGATAATGCACGTCCGTATGCATTAAACATGTATGCATGATTTGGACATCACTGAACCCATTGCCCTCGAAATCTTATGAGACAAATTCCAAGATTTAGGCATCCTGTCCCATCCAGTGTTAATTTGACAATGAAATCAACATTCTTTTTTTTTTCTTTAAATAACAACGTACGAAAAATAAAAAAAACGTCATTTTTTTATCCCAAAAAGCTAAAAATAAAAAAGGAAGAAAGATTATTACAGGAATTTGAAATGGTATAATTTGATGAGAAAAAGAACATGGAGTTGTTATGGTGCGAAATACGCATAGATGCGGGAAACACCAATGCTTCTGCTGCTGCAGTTGATTGCTTGCAACTCTTAAAATCACTCTCTCCTTCAAAACAATTAGCTTCAGGTGGAAGTCACTGCCTGCTACTAGCAGCCCACTCCATCCTCATATTGTAGATTTTAGCTGGCATTTCTCATCAATGGCAGGCACAACTTGTCGTTTATGGTTTTTGGTCTATCTATATATTATTTGATAATTAGAATGGCAAGTATGTGCCATATATATATATATGCGTATAAACTTCTTCAGATATCTATTTATGTATACGCAATATGTTTTACATGCAAGTGAATTTTTTTTATATTTAAAATCATTTAAACATGGCATATTTGTTTTCTTTTTTTATAAAAAGAATATATTACCAAACAAAGCTAGGAATCATCACAACGTACACAAAGTCTAAATATCATATAAAAATATTTAGATAATATTTATATAACTTCATAAATTGATAAATGAGTTATAAAATAAATCAAGATTATTTATTTTTCATATTTTATAAACTTATAAATTGAATTTATAAGGTAAAAAATATAACTTAAAAGAAAGTAATTTATCTTTTTCCTTCTTTAATTAAATTATAAGCTTGTGACATCTTTTCGATCATTTTTATAATAAATAAATTCTAAATCATTTTTATCAAACTTATCTTTTATTTATAAACATTTTAGATAATTACTAATTACTTGAAATTTTTAATATTTATAAACTTAAATTAATTCATAAGTATATGATATTCTATATATGATATTCTATGATATAAGCGATAAAGTTTACCAGTTTTGAAACAAAAAAATATACAAGAATTTACCCATTTTTCTGATGAAGAAAACATATCTTACTATAATTAATAATCTTTAGAAGAATTTAAATAATAATTTATTTGAATCTCGAAGATACTTGAAATATCAATTCATGATTTATGAATATAAATAAATGAAACCATTATTATGAATCAAAAAAAGAAATAGAACATATTAGTAGATTTTAATGATTGAATATTCATTTTAAAAATAGATAGCAAAAAACTTCATATTCTAGTCCCTAAAAGTATTTACTTTTCATTGAAGTCCTTAAATTTCTAATTTGTGTCACAAAATTGTTTAAATTTTTATTTATGTTTCACAAAAGCTCTTTAATTTTTGTTTGTTAATTTTTATGAATTAGAATAACATTGTGAAAAGGAAAGAATTATCTTATTAGATAGTTAATTGAGGATTATACTTTTTAATGAATAAAAAATATATTAAAGAATATTAAAGTCATTATTAAAATAAATGACTTTGAACATTGTCCTTAGATCCAATAGTTATGATTCTCCTTTTAACTAATTTCGATCATGAACCGCTGCTAGATTCAATGGTTTTATTTACTTCAAAAATACTAAGCTAAACAAAGTAAAAAGGTGGACAGTGGAAAAGACGTGGTTCTGTGGAACAAGGAAATGGAATAACGTCAGCAAAAGAAAAGCAGCGGTGTGGTTGAATGGGAATGGATTCTCTTCACCAACATGGAGACAACCCTTAGATTAGGGAAAGAAACCGAGTCACGTGCGATGGAACTGACAGAACCGGCATTTCACCGTAAGACCCGTATGTAAGCTCGCACCATAACATTGACCCACTTCGGTTTGCTTCGCCTGGCCCGACCCATGTGGAGGCTCATTCTTCTTCTTCTTCTAATAATAACATATGCTTTTTCATGAAAATTGGTATATATACTCATGAAATTGGCCGAGATTTTAGTGTTGTACATCTCATTGTATGATTTCTTTTCATAAACTCTGCAATGTATGTATTGGCGGGTAGGGCTTCTTTTTAATTGTACCCTTTCAATTGCCTTCACTTCTATCTCAAGATATTTGAACAAAATTAATCTTAATTCCAAGGTTCGAAGATTTAAGCAAATTATATCTTGTCTATGAATTCAATTGACATGCTATTTATCAGCACTATATTCTCTTAATTTGGATTCATCCGTATAGGATATTATAATTATATGATCATAATATATTCAAAGAAAAAAGATGAATAAAAAAATATAAATTGTCTTTCTTTTAAATTTTTGTAAAACCTCATTTTTTTTATCTAATTATATACGAAATGTATTTTTTATTTAAAAAAATTCTATTTAAAATCAAATATAAATACTAATTTTTATCTATCTAAAATAAATATAAAAATTAAATAATAATAATTTTAATTTATAAAATTAATTTTTATCTAGTTTTATATAAAATAGTAATAAAAATAGAACTAAATGGTAATAGTTTCGATATGTAAAAATGTAAAAATTTATTAATTTTAGTGGATAATATTTTTTATTAAAAAATAATAATATTAAAATTATTATATTCTATAATTTATTTTGAAGTATATTTAAAGTTTTTAAATTAATATAATAAACAATAAAGAATCACACATATAAAATATTTCAATTAAAATTTTATTACTATTAATCATTGAATTTGAATATATAATTATCTAAAAATTTTATTCAAAATTAAATATAAATACTAATTATTTTTATTGTCTAATAATTTAATATGTTTAAATTAATTTTTATTATCTAATTTTTATAACAGTAGTGTAATTAATGATTTCTTTTCTTAGAAGGTTATTAATTACGCTACGAGAGCATGTTGCGCCGAATATGGGTATGACATTTTATGTTTTCATTTTTGATTTTATCATTGTATTGAACATCTTTTTGATGTTATATATATATATGATGTTTATTCAATTATTCAGTTCATTATGATTATCTTATTTGGTCTATTTTTATTTACTTAGTGTTATTTGCTTTGATTATGACTGAATTTGATAATGTGTTTTGAATATCTGTAATTTGTTTAATTATGTTTATTACATTTCTCCTTTCTTTGTGCTTTTTGATAACTTATAGTTTCATGGCATGAATTCTAAAACAAAGGGGGAGATTTCCAAAATTTTTCAAATCAAAATTCCATTTAAATGAGTTTTGCAAATTGAATTTAAATTGATTGCCAACATCAAAAAGGGAGATATTGTTAGACCCTAGGTTTTGATGTGTGTGTCATGTGTGAGTCAATTTAAGTTATTTGCTATTTTTTATGTATGTTGGTACGGGCATACTTGTTTTAGTATGGGCGTATCAAATTGCTTAGTTGAGTGGTACAGCTATACGGCTGACCGTACCAAATGAGTACTGTTTGATAGAGCATGGTACAGGTGTACCGTTGCTCGCAGGAATTTGGTTTATCAGTAAACCTGTTTTGGTACGAGCGTACCATTGAGTGGTACGGCCATACGTTAGCTCGCAGAAAAATTACTTGTCAGGAAAATTGTTTTGGTACGGGCGTACCAAGGTTGGTACGACTGTACCATATTTCCCTCCCATTTTTTCAAAGTGATTTTTAAATCCATATGGACGTACAAAGATAGGTACGACCGTACGTGACTTAAAAGAAAGATTTTAAACCCTTTCTCACGGTTATTTTCATATACATCTTTCATATCTTTCTTCCTAACGGCTAATTTTACAGAGCAATTATTCCATTGAGCTTCTGTTGTCAAGAACAAGTAAGTTTACTTGTATTTTGTGTATTTAGCAATTGTAAACTCTCATTCATTGTATTCGCATTTGTGGAAAGCTAGGATTTGCTTTTGTGGGTTGGTGTGTGATTAATGCTTAAGCATTAATTTGTATTTGAGAGTTTGTGAGATTTATTCTGTAAAGGTTTGAGTGTGAGCCTAGAAAACACTGGGGTTTAGGATTCATTTGTGGAATCCCCATTGTAATTAATTGTGATTTAGTAGAACTCTAAGTTAAGATTTAGGAGAAGTAGATGTAGGCAAGAGTTGATGCCGAACCACTATAAACCGAACACGTGTTGCATATTCCGCAAGGATTTTCAATATTGTCATTTTTGATAAAAGATAAAATTTTATTAACTAAATTAGTAAAAATCTAGTACTACATTTTCTCTTAGTTAAAAGTCTCGAAAAAGTATGTTTCACCGATCTATTTAGTTTAATATTTATAATTTGAGATTGAAAATGTTAAATCAAATATTTACAATTTAAGATGTTTTTGTAACTATTAGATAATAAATGTATGATCCATATAGTGCTATATGCATCGCATACAGTAAATACCCACTCAAAAATTACTAAATTTTTATAAAATCTCTTAACAACCACATGAAATCTTAAGCCTAGCATAAGCCTAGCACCAAATTCGAGCCAAATACTAGCCTAAATGCACCAAAAAATGCATCAATTCCCAACTTTTAAAAAATTAGAAAATCAAACCAAAATACAAGAAACTCACCTTCTTGGGAGGAGCTTGGGAACTATAAGAGTCTATGGCGAACATCTCAGTAATTAGTTCACTATAAGAAGCTCCGTAGTAAAGTTGTATGCTCAATTAGAGCATAGCTTGTGGCAGATTTTGGATCTTAGGGTATCTATTACATCCTAACTCTGACTATTTTTAAAGAAGTGATGGATTTGAGAGAAAATTAGTTTTGAGTGTAAAGGCAAAGTTATTATCAAATTGGAAGCTTAAGGATATATGATTTCTACATCATGTATTTAGCATGTAATGCTACATGCTTTATATGTAGCAAATTTTACTAACATGCACCCGCTTTTGTGAGAAGCCTAATTATCATATGTTCATGAAGATGCATTCATGGAATTAGGCTTCTCACAAAAATTTTAGAATTTTTGGAGCACTTTTTGTTAGTGAGTCTAATTTTCATGACATATAACGTTTGAAAAATCCATAAAATTGGTTAAAATATAGTAAAATGATATTAAAAAATTTAGGTATTTTCTCTAGACTATTTTAATTTTAATTTTGTTGATAAATTACTTTTCTATGTCTAATATATATATAGGAAATTAATCCAACGAATGATTAGTTTCAGTTAAGCCTTTGACTACTGGTCAAGCCGTTGACTAGGCAATGTCATATTCCAATAATGGGTCCCAAATGCTATCTTTGGAGATGTCAAAAAAGTATTTAATGGCACGAGCATAGATATGATAGTTGATCACCTCAGAACTAATAATTGTTCGACCTTGATCCAATAGTTGATCATCCAGGTTCCACAATTGACCATTTAATACAGTAACGATCACAAGATCAAGCATTTGACTTTTAGACCCTATAATAAGCATATAAACTCAGATTTTAGGCAATTTGTGAGCCTTACAGCAAAGCAATCAGTCCATTAGTTGACATGATTAACTTTGATCATCAAGCCCGAGCACATGGCTCTTAGTGGTAGAATTTGGTTGCAAGCCTTAGTATAAGCATTACTTGATCATCATTTATTATCTAGCCTAAGTACCAAGCTCTTAATGGTAGAATTAGATTACAAGCCTTAGCATGAGCACTACCTAATCAGCATTAATTATCTCGCCCAAGCACCGGGCTCTTAATTGCAGTATTGGGTACCTTTAGTTCTCCTCAATGGAATTGTAAGCCTTAACATGAGCACCATCCGATTGGCATTGATCATCTTGCTCAAGCATCAAGCTCCCAATGTCAAAATTGGGCCATGAATCTTGATATCCGTAATGGATCATGATTTTTCCTTAATGAAGTAGCAAGCCTTGGTATGGGCATCTTGATTAAGTTTTTCCCAATAGATCACTTTCACATCCCCAGTAGATCATGATTTTTCCCTTTAGAGTAACAAGCCTGAGCACAAGCATCTTGCAAGCCTCATCATGAGCATTATGTAAGCCTTAACATGAGCATCGAGCTTTGGCAAGAGCATTGGTCAGGTATTTCCCTTATTTTTGGTGAAAAGTCCTATTTTGACAACCTTTGCTTGTGTTGCCTTAAAATAAACATAATCAAGGGGTAAACTATAGACCTTGACTTTTCACATGCTTGTTGTAAATTCAAGTTTTCTTCAATTTAGCTCGGTATAGGTCCCCGATTTTGATCCTAATTTGCATACATGCCTTTTAACCTCCCACAAGTACTCTGGACATGCAGAGTACATTACATTTTACTTGTGGAAGGTAGAGCATATAACGTGTGTTTTCTGATGTATGGAGCACATAGTGCTACATGCTGCAAATGTTCAAAAAATATATATAGGGTGCACAGCCTTCTCCTATGAAAATCTAATATACTCCATATGTTACCAAGCATTTATGCCTCAAATGATGCTTGTTTGACATATGATACACATTCTAATGCATTCATATTAGGGAGTGCACATAGGTCACTTTTGCATCATGTTGGGCATATACTGTTACATGATGCACACGTAGCCTTTTTTAGGCCATATACTGTGCATATCATGCATAATTTTTCAGAATCCTACATTGTTTGTCAATTCTTTGGTAACTCATAACCCTCAATTATAAATATATGCCTTGTATTTATGGAAAAGAGGATGAAAATTAATTAATTACACTTAAACTCTACCAAATTGATTCCTCATTAAATCCTTTAAATCCTACCTTAAATCCCTAATCATGTTTTGGAATCAAGTTTTCTAAAGATAATTGCTTGGTGAGTGTAGAATGCTTATTATTTTCTTATTTTCTTCTTGATTTCATTATGGGTTTGTGATTTTTAGCTTTGTTTTTCTTTGATTGGCTTCAGTCATGAATGTAATAATAGCATTATCAGCTTAGTCGTGGCTAGAATGATCTATAACAGTCATATATTTGTTTAGATTTATGATTTAATTCATGTTTTTGCCTAAAATCATATTTTCCTTTGATTTTTTACTTACTGCATATTATGCACAATACACTATGTACGCCACACATAGGCTATAACTTCCAAATTTTCTAAAAACTCATGTTTTTCATTTATTTTTGCTTAATTTTAGTCATTTTTTGATGTCTATCAAAGTTTTTAGTAGCATTAATGATTTCACAGTAACCCTAATTATCTGAATTTATCATACATTGATCTTACATGATTAATTTTGGCTTCAAAATTAATTTTTCAAGTTAAATGCTTATTTAATTTATTGATTCATTGCTGCTGACATGATTGGCTTGGATTTGATGTATTTGCTATCTATAATTGACATGTCAATGATGTTAGAGTCCTCCAATTCATTGTTTCATGATCAATTTCACTTGATTTTTCCATTAAATCATTTAATTTACTTATTTTATTAATTAATGCCATTTTAATTATGATTTATTTATCTCTTGATATGTTTAGCTTAATTGGATGCTGATTTATTTCTAAGAGATATTATATGTGATCTTAAAATCTTACAATTATACTATTGATTCATTTTGCCTAAAATTGATTATTTTTCATTATTTTCATAATCTAACTCATGTTTATTATTACATTTTTATGATTATTCTCATTACATTCATCACACTTTGCCCTTTGATTTATGCTTTCACATGGCATTGAATTGGTTAATCTAGTCCCAAATTTCATTTACTACTAACAATGTTTGTTTTGCATTTTTTCATTTCATGCATTTTCAACTCGTGATGCCTGAGGTTGATTTCCCGAGTGGAGGAGATATTGCTTAACATCTCAGATTTTTGTATCGTTGAAGATCCTTTGTAATAGAATAGGCCTCTCTTTTATTAGCTTTCCCTGATATGTATGATTTAGCTTTATTTCATTTTGTATCCCCTATCTTTCTCGATCTCTTTCTTTGGGCCTTATTATTAATTGTCATTCGTGCTATTATGCTTGTTTTATCATTGTTATATGATGTATGTTATATCATATCATGCCTATGCCATGTCATCTTTTACATGTCATGCCTATGCCATATTATCTTTCATATGTCATGCCTATGTCATGTCATTTCTTACATGTAATGCTTATGTATTATCATGTGCTATGTCATCTTCCATATATTACGCCTATGCTATATCATTTCTATTGATTTATGAAAAATGTTTGACAGTGGAAGATATAATTTAAAACTTTTCAAAACACATGATTTCATCAAATCTAGCAATTCCATTCATAGAACACATTAATTATGGAGAAGATTATCAAAGAAGAGATTGAAAAACTTACTTTTATGCAGATCTCCTTCTTTCTTGTCATTCTAAAAAGTTATAGCAAACTTTTCAATCCCCAAGGTAGAGGATCTCCAAACTATCCATACAAGGGACAAGAATGATTAGTAGTCAATATTACTTGTTTTGTTTTTGAGACTAGTAAAATAAAACAATAAGAATGGATGAAGAATAAGAATGAATTTGGTTTTACTTCTTGATCTTCTATCAAAAACCAAATTGTTTCTCTTGTTCTTTAGCTTTAAGTGGCTTGGAATCTATAGAGCAAGGAGGCAGTCAAAATATGCTTCTATACTTTCTTTACATTTTCATTAAAAAATGTAATTCCATAACCCTAATTAGGTTTAGGTTTAATAAGTTAAGTCATCTGCATGTCATATGCTTCTGGCATATGAGTTGCATGTGGCTAACTTAAATCTCCTTCCTAGAAGCACATGATAATCATATGCACTTCCTTTTAATTCATCATACATGAATAAGTTATGTGGCAATCATATATTGACCATTAAATCATTTAATTCTGTTCAATTCTGTATATACCATGCATGTAGAACATATCATCTTAAATCACTTGTATCTTAAGTTTTACTCATCAGATTTCAGTGATCTTGGTATCAAATTGAAGCTCTTTTCATGATCTTTCAAATGAACATGAAAAATCTAAGTTATCTTATAACCATAAAACATTATTACATAAACATCCATTCATGATTATCATTCCTCTTACTTTTAGTATGAGACCTTTTGGGTTCTTGACATGTTGGCAACATATGAACATATTATTAAACTTCATTTAATACCATCATATGTAAATCAAGAGCTTCATATATCATGACTACCCAAATATCAATAGATCATTAGTTTAACTACAACCCAAGCCCCGCCCATACATATCATATGTCAATAGAACTAATATTGAACCCATCATTGGGTCTAAACCTAATAGTATGTAGCCTAGTAGCCTCACCATTGATGGGAGAGAAGGAGCTAAGAATCAAGGATTCTAGAAACCCTAATTGGATCATATAGTTATGACTATCTTTATAGTACTTTGGTAATAAGTTAGTTTTAGTAGAGGGTTTGGACATCGTAGGATCTTAAAGCTCTCTCAAATCAATAAGATCTTAGATGACCTGCTTAAGGGAATATTAGTCATCAATATTATGGTCATGGTGTTGGTGGTAGTGATAGTAGATTTTAGTGTCTACTATGGCTAGGGGTGGTGCTTAGAAATTTGGCTTTAGGAATTTGATGAGTTTGGCTTTAAAAACTTTCTTAAAACCTTTGAAAGCAACATCCTAAGATTTAAGAACCTCTAAGGTTGCTTAGTGTTTTGGAGTATTTGAGATGGTGGTTGTAATACATTTATATGAAGGGATTTATATGGTGTCTATGTGTAGGTGGTGGTTTTAGGTTTGGTAAAGGAAGACTCCTTCTTCAACCCTTTAATTTTCTTAATCCTCTTATCGATCGAGTAGATGTCTTCAATGGTATGGAAGGTATGAGTCTTCAACTTATCCTGATACAATGGTAGCAACCCCATAATAAGTTTATCGATCATATTTGAATCAGATTACTTTTATCAAACAAGAGCTACCTTATCCATCCATATTCCACAGTATTCCATAAAAACTCATTATGTTTCTGCTCTACTATCTCTAAATAAGGTAGAGTCACATCAAATCAAGACTTGAACCTATATGCATTATAAAAAGATATGTAAAGAAGCTTTCACTCTATCATGGTTACCTTGTTTAAACAATGAAACTAGGCTGGTGTTGGCCTTTCAAAGAGATAAATAATAGATAGATTATCTACTCATTTGATAAATCAGTGGTCCTCATTATCATGCTGTATGTCTTGAAGTAGTCCTATAATGACTTTGACAAAGAACTTATCAAAATTGAAATCAAATTTGATGCCTTTGATCTTCATGATAGACTATAGTTGTTCAATCTTCTATTTTAATGCAAAAGTTTCAGTCTTACAAATATCATGCATCTGGATCAAAGTGTCATTATTCATCTTATTATTCATCTTAATGTAATATAAATTAACCATCTTCCCCTTATCCTTAATTGGAGTTAGAAAAGTGATAATGTCCCAAGTAGAGGGCCTTTCAAATTTACTATTGTATGAGGGCTTTAAAGTTAATAAATAGCAGCTTCTCCACTGACTAGTCAATGATAGCTTACACAATAGCAAGTGAAGTCTCATAAGGTTGGATGAGCTTTCTTTGAAGGTGAATTAATAGACTGTGGATTTGTCATCTTTTTGCACAAGATAGACAGAGTTAGCATAGATGCATGAGTATGTATTTTCTTTTGATACATGTAATGCAACATATAAGATGTATGCATGGCCTATGCTAGGAAACATTATATATTATGGCTACAAAGAAAATCGATTAGTGAAATTATATGAGTATGCATGTATGTGTATTTGATAAAAGATATATGAAAAGGTTAGTGAACACATAGCATACAGCAACATGCCCGTCCACCCTTATAGCTGCACAAAGTTTAGTCAGTCTAAATTCTCCTATGTGGTTACTAGCCTAAAGTTGCATTAGGAATTCAAGTCATGATGCTCTTAACAATATAAGGAAAGTAGAGAATTGATTATTTCTTGATTATATGAGGGATTATAATAGAAATTTGATAGCATTTTAAGATGATCATATTATTTTAAGAAGAGCATAACCAGTTTAATAAGTACAAGGTTGCAACCCTTTTCAAAATTATAACAAAATTATGAATCTTCTCATAATAATATGTGTTTTAGAAAATAAGCTAGATTTAAGCAAATCCACTAACACAATAAGCATTGATTCATACAGCATGCAAAATAAAGATCCTAATTTGAAACATTGTTATGGTTAGCTATATGGGATTAGTCTAGTAAACAGGCTAAAGTCGCCTACCATTGTGTCCAAACACCTATTAAACCAAATGGAATCATTAATATATAACTATACCTCATGTCTACTAATCAAGGAATAATCAATGGTCCATAATAATAGGCAGCAAGTGGTGAAAGTAGACACATGTTGTCACACCCCACCCAAGACCCGAGGGATGATGACATGATCCCGTAGCATAACTATCACTTTCCCATCTCAGGAAAATAACAATTATACTACAAGGGATTTTAACCTTCTAATGCTCGTATAAGAAATCCAAATAAAAAGATATATAAATCAATACAAAACCCTGGATATATAAATACATGGATTCTTATACAATACATTTTAGTATACTGCCAATCCTAATACAAAAGGAGCTATTCACAAATATGCAAAACTACAGGAGTTCGTCCAGAAGTCCAAGACACGACCAGCTACTGTACCTCTAGTCCCGGTGCTCTCCGTCTGAACTCGGACCTACGTTCAACAAATGATAAACGCTGAGAATAAATCTCAGTGGTGCTAAGAACACATAACATGTAACATATACACATCCAAAGCGTACATCATATGGCCAAGCATACGGCATACAGCCTATCACACGGCATCACACATAGATCAGTCATGCGGCAATCTCTACCTAACCAGACATCCATATTGCATCACACAATACAGAATGCCCGGTCTACCATCATAACATGCACTCGCCCTCGGTTTGGTGCATCTCGCACTCTTTTCCTGTGCGGGGAGCATCTCACCCCCGTATTATCAATTAACACTGGTACCTCTCACACCAGTAGGAGCATCTCACCCCCTAATTGATAGATACCGGTACCTCTCGTACCGCGACACATCGCGTATCATCATATCGCTACCCTTATATCATCCCCTCACCATGCCATGCTATGTCATCATTCAATATGCATGAACAAGCCATATAACAATCCTATAAGTCAAACATCCATAAATCACAAGGCACGTTCCTTCCCGGAACTCATAGCCGCAAATACGTTCCTTCTCGAAACCCATAAACCTCAATCACAAGCATCAAATGCAAGAACAAGCATAATCATAGAGAATTCAATTCCCAAGCATCAGTTCTAGGCTTCCCGACCGTAGCACAAGGAAAGAAAGCATATAGGCACAAAGACCTAGCGTAAGCAATAAGCATCTAGCATAAATCTGAAATAGGAAAACCTCTATCGCTAGCCCATGATCTCGTCGCTAACCAGCTCTAGCCTTAACTTCAAGCTCTCGTACGATATCGGTGCCTAGGAATCCCTCCTCAGGTGTTTTCTTAGGGTTTAGGGTGTTTAGAAGGGTTTTGGGGCAAAGAAACATAAGAAAAGGCTTATGTTTATCTGTTAAAAAGCCCAATTTAAGTCGCATACGACCGTACCACCACCCGTACCAACCTAAAAGGCCTGACAAACCCAACTTCCTACGAGCTGCGGTACGGCCGTACCACCTTTGGTACGCCCGTACGGCGACCACTCACCTGACAAACCTGAATTCCTGCGAGTTGACGTACGGCCATACAATCCTTTGGTACGCCCATACGACCTCCAGGAGCCCTAGCCCCCCTATCTGCCCTGTCTCGTATGGCCGTACAGCCTTCCGTACGCCCGTACCACTCTCCAAACTCCTCTCCTCACACTCAAACGCACGCCCCAGCCACCTGAAAGGCCCACAACATAACCCAAACATGCATGCCATCATGCACACACCTAGTATACATGTAAAAACACATCAAAATACGTCATCACGACGCATCCACAAGCATATATACATAGCACATATGCAAGCAATCATACCATGACATGTATACATATAAGTATACATCCACTCAAGCATACACAGAAATACCAAAACTCCTAGGGGGTCAAACGCGGATGTAACACATGTTCCTAAAAAGTCGAATGGAGTCCAAGGCACTAACCCACGGACAATCATCGATATGAAAGAGATGGTTTTATAAAATGTAGAGAGTGTACATGTATACAACATGATTAATAGATTAATATGGTCAAAGTGATATGAAACTCTAAACTTTCAATGTCATCACTCTTTCCCACAAGTCCCTAATGGAATTTCCACTGTAGGTAAGGCTTTTATTGTAACCTAAAGCCAATCTTGTAATATATAGCACTAAGGACTCACTTTGAATGAAAAGAGAACTTCTCGAGAGGCTATCTCAAGGAATGCGTTCTAGTTAAACCCTTCAGAGATGGGTGTTGACCATGAATTTTCACTCGTACATTGCATGTTTGGATTTTCTTTAATTTAGCTTGGTATTGATCCTCATTTTTTAATGTGAGTTACATATATGGGTTTTAGCATCCCATAAGGGCTCTTAGAATGCAAAGTGCATTACTTTTATCTCATGTAAGGTATAACATGTTATGCAATTTCTTGATGTTCATAACACATACAGCTACATGTTGTACATGTTCAGTTGAAATGCATAACATGAGTAATTTATTTTTCATGCTCAAGTAACATGAGCTACATGTGCCTTTGCCATTTTGGTATATTAGCAGTTTATTAGGCATATAGTGCACATCCTAATGTGCTCATAGTCTAGGGTGTATAAAGGGGGTTATGCTTAATTTGCTATGCACATACCAGTATATATTGTAAATGTTTTATGTTTTTAAACTATGTGTTATATGCATAATTGGACATTACTAATCTATTTTTAGCAACTTGCTTCCTTCCTGTATAAATATCATTCATGTATTTATGAAAATAGATCTAAAAATTAGAAACCTAGGCTAAATTTTATCAAATTAATCACTTAATTAATTAATCATGTAATTAAGGCTTACTTAAATGACTAAAGACTAATTAACTTCACTAAATACTTTACTTATTCTAGAGTCAAGTAATTGGAAGACTGGTAGATGTTGATTAGTTCTCTAAATGGATGAGATTCATATTGAAATCCCTACATAAGTATGGCAACACGTGTGCAGTTTATAGCAGTTTGACACTAACGCTTACCTACGTCCACTTCTCCTAAGTTCTCAACTTAGGGTTCCACTAATCACAATCACTATCAATACAACACAGGATTCCTTAATTGAATCCTAACCCTAATGTTTTGAGGCTCATACTCAAACCTTTACAATGATAACAATCTTGCAGCAATTAAACTCTCAAATATAAGTTAATGCCTTAAGCATTAATCTCACACCAATCCATAATTACAAAACCCAATAGCAGGTTGTAGGATTACAATACAAAGAGAGTTTACAATGCTAGAATCATAATACAATAAGTAGACTTACTTGTAATTGAAGATTGAAGCTCAAAGGATGCTTTTCTCTACAAAACTAGTCGTTAGAAATCGAATAGAAAATGTATATATTGAAAATAAATCCATTAGAAAGGGTTGAAAGCCTTTTTAGAAAGTCATATACGGTCGTACAATTTTCGTACACCCATACCAATTAAAAAAAAATTAATACAAATAAAATATGGTAAGTTAGTTATGCCCATACCAAACCAACATCACTGATAAATAAAATTCCTATGAGCAACCGTACGACCATACCACATATTAGTACACTTGTACAAAAATAAGCTTACGGATAAGCAAATTCCTAAGAGCAATGGTACGGTTGTATCATTCATTGGTACGACCATACCAAGCTTTAGTAAAAGATAAAAATAACTTGGTACACAACAAACATAAATGGTATATCTGTACCAAACCAAGAAAAGTCATATTAAATTACAAATAACTTTAATTGAGTAAATCAAATCACATACATCAAAATCATGGGTCTAACAATCTCCACCTTTTTGATGTTGGCAATCAATTTAAGTTAAATTTTCAGAAATGCAATCAAATGTTTTTAAATTTGAAAATCTATTAAAATCTCCCCCTTTGTTTTGGAAAATATGCCATAACTCAATCAAACATAAGGGAAAGAAGAAATCTATAACATATGATTAAAGCATAAAATTTTGCATAATCATAATTCAATCACAGTAGATGATCAGAGCAATGACCATATAAGTTAAGATCAAAGTAATTCAAATTAAGTCTTAATCATAACAAATAATTTAAGATAATGAAACTGAATAAATCACATATGTCATATATACTCAAAATGTATACAATGATCAGAGCAATAAAACAAAATAAACTCAAAATGAATACAGTGATAAAAGCAACAATTGAGTAAATTAAACAAATACGTCAAAACTAGACTAATTAAACCTTAAACCACTAAACATATCTCTCGTAACATACATATATCTCCCATTTTGACAACATCAAACATCAATCACTGTGGGTCCTGAGGGGGACTCGGTGGAGAAATAAATGGGTTGAGTAGGAGATTGATAGAGTGTAGAGTAGCGACTGTAGTAGTTTGAAACTCATGGGACTCTGTAGCCTGATAGTTTAATCACTGATCAATAGAGACTAGGTGATGGTCAATGACATCTAAGTGATCAAGCCAAGTGATAATAGTAGTAAGCTGTTGGGAAACAAGCTCAGCAAATGAAGGAGCCGTAGAGGCAACATCAGGATCCGATTTAGTAATAATAGGGGTAGGATCAAGAATAGTATATGAAGAAGATCCACCCTAGAAAGGACACTGATGTTTGCTGCTCTGAGCCACCTAGCATATGGCATCAGCATCAAAGGGATCAGATGGATCAAGCCACTCTACAGGTGTATCATCTAGAAGTGGCACCTACATGTGCTGACATACAGTAACTGCACTATATCCATATAAAGTGATCGTGTCATTATGAAGACCTAATAATCAAAGATGCTCCAATTGAAAATTAGATAGGGAGAAATGCAATTAGACACATAAAGAGTAGTTATTGGACTGCATGATGCTAGAAATAAGCATATGAATATTGGCTTCCTTAGCTTTCTTGAATATTGGTATAAACTAATAATATTATAAATGAATGTATACATAATTGTTGCATGGCAAGACACAAGAAGCTTGTGGAAATAAGTTAAATTGAAGCCATTAAAATACCTTAGCCTTATAAACCATGTCCAAAATGGGATGTTCATGCACATCATATGTAAAATTTGACCGACCGCATCTGTTTAAGTACATTATACATAGATTTGTATGGGAATAAGTTGATTTTATGTTGTTTAATTTTATTAAAAATGAGATTTATTAGTCTTAAATGTGTATCACTTAAATTAGCAAACATATATGTTAGTTCATGCTATAGATTGTTAGAAATGACTTAATTAGTATGATGGAATATGTAGATTCTAACTAGCACTGAGGCTGATGAATTACTTAAAAAGTTTGCAAGGCATAGTTAGATGGTTATGTGCATAAACTTACTTTCATATTAGAGTACATAATACATTTATTTAATGTAAGATAGTTGTTGTTGGTATAGTTAAATTACCTTAGAATATAATTTAGTAACAAACAAGTTTACATATATACACAGTGCAAAATAATGGATCATATGAGTATGTACGTTAAGCAATGTACATATGCCACATATGAGGAAATTAAATCTTTATCTTAAATGAATAAATACATATATATATATTATAAGTGAAGGTAAACTCTTACCATATTCATATAGCTTATATATTGGTACGTCTACTTATAACAGGTGAAGAAAGTAAAAGGATTGCTATTACGATTTCATTAATAAACAAATATAAGTTAAAAAAAGGTTTGTGCTTATTATTATTATCATTATTATTACTATTATTATTATCATGATTTGTATAAATAAAGTTCCCAAGCTTGTTATATGAGTTATGAGAATAATGGTTTGATGCAAACTATACATTTATTACATTTCTAGAAATGTAAATATTATCAGCTAAATTTATATTTAATATTTACATGGATGATTATCTATTGGAATAATGATTATTATTCATTCGTCTGAAGCTACTGCTAACTTATATACACATATTCAAAAATTAATGGTGAACACCATAGATTATGTTTGTGCCTAATAATAATTAAGATAAATGTAAATTAGAGGTAAAATCAAAAGCTCGAGGATTCAAGCTTTGACATGTAAATTGATATATATATATATATATATATATATATATATATCAATTACGCTTCATTAATGAATATTTTTAAAGGTTATAGGCATGTAGTCATACCTTGTTATTGATTTAAGGTTTGTAATCCAGAATGTTATAAATATTTAATTACTTTATATTGATTTCCAATTTATGATGCTTTGATATACTTGAGATATTATTATTTAAAGTTATATCGACATTCTGTGGTTGCATATACATTAAAATAGTGCATCATAAACCATCAACATGACATTTTGGAAGGATAAGAGAGGTATAATTATATACATGTATAAAGTATATAAATAAGGTGATATAAGGGAGATGTTAGTATATTTATATAATTAATAATTGATGAGATTTGTGAGGTAGATTGAGTTTAGTCCCTCCTTGATGGTAGGTTGAGATCTATCCCTACCAACTATGCATAGTATGATAATATGATTGTTCTCAAGGCAAGTTGAGTTCAGTCCCTTCTCGATGATAGGTTGAGATCTGTTCTTAACAACTATTCATAGTATGATAATATGATTGTTCCTGAGGTAGGTTGAGTTCAGTCCCTCCTTGATGGTAAGTTAATATTTTTCCCTACCAACTATGCATAGTATGATGATATGATTATTCCCAAGACAAGTTGAGTTCAGTCCCTCCTCAATGGTAGCTTCAGTACGGTTCCTTACCAATTATGCACAGTATGATGATGTGATTGTTTTAAGGTAGGTTGAGTTCGGTTCCCTCCTTAATGAGCCATGTGACAATTATTAATCATGAGGTTAGTTGACTTTTGGTCCCTCCTCAATAAGTCATATGGATATACAATGAAGTAAGATAAAGATGAAAATGCAATGCATTTGCAATAATTGGCATGAACTTTATTTAACTGCTATCTTGTAAACAAAAATGATGAAATGATAAAGGTAGAACGAATGTCATACATAAGTACTACTATTGTTATAAGCAATGTAGAAGTGTCATATTTTGTGACATACAAGTAATAACTATATGGAATTCAGTCAAGTTAATATGATTTTCATGTGATATGAATGTAGTAAGGACCTTGTTATTAAAACATGTGAAATGTCTGCAAGGATTATCGATGAGATATTATATAGTTTATATTTATCCTTATATGTAATCTATGAATACTATTACTTTATGAATCTATAATTTGAATTACATTATACCTCTTATTAAGCACCACTAAGTTTATACTCAGCATTTATCATTTGATGAATATAGGTCAGGGTGAATTAGAGGGATGTCTGGATCAGTGAGGCACCAATGCAATTAGGATAAATCTGGGACTTCAAGGATCTTTGGATCTATGTTTCGACCATGTAATATATTCCTAGCAAATATTTTATTTTACAATTATCATTATACAATCTAAAGGTAGTAAAATCTTTTGTATGCTTGTAAATTAGTAGAGATTCTAAAATATTAAGTATATGATTTATCTAGACTCTATTAATTGTGTTTAGACTCCAGAAAATGATAATTGGCATGCCATAATTATGATATGAATGTCTTATATGGTAGGTGATGCGGAAGCCATAGGTTATAAAATAATTTATTATTAAAATAGATTAGATATATTTTGTCTATGTAAAAAAAATTATACAGATCCTTTATAGAGTGATTAGTGAATTCATAAGTATACAATTTTTATTAATTACGCTATGGGAGCATGTTCCTTGATCAGGTGTGACACCAGAACCATTAGGTGCAACTCTATCTTATAACCTTTTCAAGGGTTTGTATCATTCCTTAAGGGAACCCTTTGGGAAGACTACTTTTCACTCCTAGTGGGCCCTCTGTGTTGACTGTCGTAATCCTCATTTTGGGTTGCGATGAAAATTCTACCCATAATAGGTTCAGGTGGTGAAATTCTATTTGTTTTACAATTTCATATTTGCAATTTTACCATATTAAATGGTCAATTATCCTAGGTAGGCGTATGACACTCATAGGCATGAATAAAATCACGTAATATAGTATAACATTAAATATAGTATGGTAGCATATAGAAAAGCATAGCAGAAAAAATAAAGAAATGGCATGTGAAAAGGAAATAAGAAGGATGGAGGATACATGTGAAATAAGCAAAACATTGATACATGGGGAATGCAAATAAAATAAAGGTCTATTCTATTATAAAACCACGTCATTAATAGAAAAATGGGCATTAAGTAATGCCTCCTCTACTTTAACAAATAAAAGAAAACAATGGTCTCATGCAACATGAGCCAAAAAATGCATGATTGAGAAAAATATAATTAACACTTTTAGGTAAAAATGATGATTTAGGGATGCAATTTAATTAATTTAAATTATGTGTAAGCTTAAATTAATACTTAAAGTTTGTTATAGATAATAAATTCCACTTACGTTCAATGTAATTTACATGAGCTAGATCGTGTAAATGTTATAAAATGAAAGAGAACTTCTAAAATTATTTTAGAAAGTCATTTAGATTTAATTTACTTTCCAATTCCCCTTTAATCATCTATAATTGCATGGCAAATAAATTAAATGACATTAATTGGGGAAAATAAGTTGGAAAATCAATTTTTAAGAAAATAATTGAAAAATTTGATCATAAGAAATAAGTAGGAAGATTTCAAGATCCTTTTAGTATCACTTGGAAATTAATAAACATCCAAACTTATCCTAATCATACCAAATAACAATAATCATCAATTAAAATGATATTTAATTGAAAAAATAACTAACATAAATTGATTCTTAAGTAAAAATCAATTAAGTGATCATGAGAAATGAATTGGAAGTGTCACACCTGATCGATGAAATATGCTTTCATTCAATTATTTATAAATACCATATAATTAGGAATTCATTAATCACTTTATAAAGGATGAAAAAAAATTTTCATTGATGGGATGTATCTGGTCTATATTTATAATTATTTATTTTATGACCTATGGTTTTATCCTGGTATAAAATATTCATACATAAAATTTTTAGCATGTCATCAAACAACCTCTTATACATAATATCATTTATGAAATTTAGATAAGCTATACACTAGGTAATTTTAACATCTCTCTTATTATACATGCACAAAATAATTTACTTCCTAATCGCTGGTTAGACGATAATAGTTTTAATCACTATTTCACTACAAGTATATAGATAGTTGTAGTAAGATATCAATCCCACGAGGATTTATTATCTATCCACCACTACTTAGATTTCCAATCTGCTCAAGCAACTCGAATGGTTTGGTGTTCAAACGTAATTGATTGCAGAAGTATAGTGTGTAAAGAAATGAAATAAGATCAATGGTGAGACGATAAAACAATGATAAGAGACATAGGATTTGAGATCATCATCACCAAGCTAGGATAATAGTCATGTGATTATTACTACCCAAAATATCTGACAGCATTGATAACCCTCTCTCAAGGCGGAACCAACTAAATTTTGTACTAATCTTGGATTCACTTAGTCACTGTCATGATCCTCTAATTAGGGAAACTATTAAGTAATCATATAGGAGTTAGGAACATGTAGATATCTCATACATATCTACCTAACTAGAATGAGAAAGCATTTCATAATTCAACTCTCATTGCAATCACAAAGCATAAGTAATCATTTAGAAAACTAATCTTTAGATTTGCGCATCTCTCAATGAACAAGCATTCTACAACCCAACTCTCGTTGCAATCATAAAGTAGAGATTTCATTTCTAAAATCAAACTTTAGAATTAAACACTCATAGTAATGTTAAATAGGCACAATCAACTATCCCAGTAAGGGATTTCAGAAATCAAATCCTATGAAAGAGTACTTAGCCACTCATAGTTAAGGGAAAAATACAATAGAAATGAAGAACAAAGGAGAACACAAAATTGCCCTAAGAAATAGGCTACTACTTCTGCAGATGGTTGGTGATGATGAAACCCTAGCTGCCACCTTCCTTTTATGCTTCTCATGGAGGTTTTCCCAACCTTATCTTTCATTTATTTGTATCTCATGCCCATATTGTAGGTTCCATTGTCCATTAAATCCCTATTAAAGTTTTTTATTTTTGCTCCTTTCATGGAACCCATTCTTTTCCCTCAGTCTTCTACAAGGATCATCCTTTAAATGACCAATAATTACAACTCCAAGATCATGGAGTAGGAGTCCATGATCGTGGATTTTTCCAGTAACTTTTCTCTTCTTTTTGGCCTTGACTCCACCATCGTGGAGTTGAAGTCCTCGATCGTGAAAAATTCCAGTAGGTCTCAGGCAAGTTCTCCATGGCTTCCATGATCATCGAGTTGAGATCCACAATCATGGAAAATTCTAATAACTTCCTTCTTTCTTGACTCCTCTACCATGATCGTAGCAATGAGCTCCACGATCATGGAGTTGCTTTTCCATGCATAAAACTTCCTGTTTCTTCTTATTTAATCTTCCAAAGCTACACACTTAACATACACATTAAATTCTATTAAAAATACAATAATCAAAGCAAAACATAATAACATTAATGTAGATCACAATCTAAAAACTTCTAAAATACAATGCATGATGGCACACATCACTACCCATAAACTATACAATGATAGTTGCATAATAAAAACAGATATAAGCCAACTTGAGTTATAAGCCAAGTTGCTCAATTTGTTATTACATGTATTCAAGGTATCAAGAGCAACAAATTTTTATTCCAAGCTATGGTGACATGCATAAAGATTTCTTGAATAATATTACACGCACAAAGGTACATATATATCCCATATTGATTTTAAATTACTTGGTAATTCTATATTTAATATTATATCAATAGTGGGCTAGTCATATACACTTAATAATCCTCTTATTATCATCTCCATATATATAAAACAAGTTATTGCATGTATGTACATAGATATGATAACCTAATGATAATTTTAATATTTTACAACTTAACATCCTACTTACATGCAAAAGAAAGTTCATTTATTCCTTGCATTCAATTTATTTACTCTTAGTATAACAATTATACACAGTTATTATTTTCATTTCAATATAGTTAAGTATAAAGTCTCTTGGATTAATTTATTCATCAATAAGAAGTAATGTAGTTAAAATACATTTACAAACACACAATTTCACTATCCAACTCTTACTGACAATTGCATTTAACATATTGGTATATTATCATTAAAGTTATGTAAATTAAACCCACAATACTCGTATAACTTTACACTAACCAGACTTATTATTATCCATCAATTTCACACACAAATACATATATGTGTTACCATATCACCTAGGATTTAAGAAGCCTAGAAATCCATGTTATAGGTATTACTATACAATCTTATATAATCCAATAATTCAGTTAACAAATATTTTCAATTCATTTTAAGTTTCCATAACGTCTTATACAAATATCATCATTCAAAGTGAATATACTCCAACCACTTGCTATATGGCCATTTCAAAAATCAAGACAAACATATGTTAGTATTCTTATAAATATTAAGTTGCTATTTTCAACACCATTTTATTAATCAAATCCTTATTAATTAATTATAATATTAATTTATATATGATAAAAACATTATCTTTCCAAGGTGATATTCATACAATTGATGTATAGGACATTAATGATAATTTATCAATCATGCATGATTTGCTCAATATAACACACAATTGTTCCTATGATGTAATCCAGTCGAATTATGTTACATACTTTTATTTATATTAATACAATCCACATGCAAAAGGGTTCACTTTTCCACTAATATAAACTTATAATAAAATTTTGTCTCCTTATGTAAGTTCCATACTATATACAATTAAATTCTTAGCTTCAACGGTAATGTATACTCACCAATTAGGATCTTAGTTGATGTAGCTATATACATTATTTAAATTCATTAAAGGGGGAGGCAAGTTTAGATGATACATAGGGTTTACATTAAATTCCTTACTCATAACTCACTTTGTCCATTACTAAAGATGAATTGTGCATGGATAACTCTTACATAGATACCACCATCTATAGAAACAAGGACAGGTATTAGATGTATTAGCCCCATGAGTATTGATTTTAATGCTAACAATTAATTTATTTAGTATTCAGCATGGTTTATAAATTTTCAAGGTGTATACAATCATACCACTAGTTAGTATGGGTGTACCAAGAGGATTTTGGTAATTTTAGTAGAAAGTTTGGTATAGGCATACCACTTACTATGTATGGTCGTACCACAATCACTGTCTAAATTGGTATTTAGGATTCTAAGAGCCATACGAGCATACTGCTGTATACAACTCTGGACATAAACTTTTCTATTTTAATTAAAAGCATTTTAACAGAACTATTTACAATAAATGCTTAGAGTAACAGACTCTTATTGTGAGAGAAGCATATTTAATGTTGAGGAAACACTTCTTCAAGTAAGTAAATTAATTATGCTATTTAACCTCTTTCTCTTTACTTTGCACTCTTGCTTTCTTAAGCTTTATTTATTGCCTTATATTGATTTTCTTTGTATTGGGTTGGTGAGAGCTTTTGATTCTGTTTGTTGTTCTAATTAAGAGAAGAATCTAGTGAGATTGATTTTGATTATAAAGGTTTGAGTGTAAACCTTGAAAACATTAAAGTTAGATTTCTTGATTGAGAAATTCCTCTTGTATTTGTGAAAGAAATTAGTGGACTCTTAAGTTGATTCTTAGGAGAGTGGACATAGGCAATTTAAGTGTTGAACCAATAACTTATATGTTACCGGTTAGGATTTCATTTGGTATCAAAGTGTTATGATTTTTTATGCTAGAATTAACCTTCTAAAGCTAAATATCTATAGAAACTCAAGGTATAGAGAGTCAATCTTACATAAGACCACCTTTCTTCAATGGAACTGATTACTCTTATTGGAAGCATAAAGTGGAAGTCTTTTTTGATAATGATGGAGTAAACTTATCTAACTTGATTGAGCATGATTATACTCATCCAACAATTATCATTGAAGGTGTCACTACATTGAAGCCTAAAGCTACTTGGATTAGAGAAGAGTTCAAGGCCAATGTTATAAATAAGAAGACTATGAACATGCTCTATTGTGCTATAAGTTGTCAGGAATATGGTTGTGTTTCTCATTATGTAACAGCTAAGCAAGTGTGGGATGCCTTGGAAACACACCATGAGGGAACCAATCAAGTCAAAATGAAGAAGGTGCACCTCTTGGCTCACCAATATGAGTTGTTCACCATGAATGCAAATGAGAGCATCTCTGAAATGTATAATCGACTCATAGTCATCACAAATGGGCTTATGAAGTTAGGAAAGGTATATCATAAGGAGGACATCAACAATAAGATACTAAGGGTATTGGTTAAGAAGGATTGGAAAGCTAGAGTCACTTCCATTGAAGAAGCCAACAATTTATCAATTTTATTAACTGATGTACTTCTTGGGAAGCTTCTCACCCATGAAATTACACTCAAGCAAGGCGTTGAAGAACATAAAAGAAGAGGAATTACCTTAAAAACCACTAAGGAAGAAAAACAGGTAGAATGCTCTAGTGAAGAGGACATTGACAATGAGGTGGCCTTGCTTTCCAAAAGAGTGAAAAATCTTCTCATGAGAAAGAAAAGATTCAAGAAGGACTTCAAGAAGCCATTTGAAACAAGCAAGGATCAAAGGAAGAGAGAAACATTCAAGAAGAATTCAGCCACTCGCTTTGAGTGCAATAAACTGTTGGTTTATGAAAACATGCTTAGTAGCAGAAGATATAATTTAAAACTTTTTGAAACATATTATTTCATCAGATCTAGCAATACCATACACAGAATACATCAACAATAGAGAAGATCACAAAAGAAGAGATTAGAAACTTACTTTTATGTAGATCTCCTTCTTTCTTGTCTGTCAAAAAACTTATAGCAAACTTTTCAATCCTAACTTAGAGGATCTCCAAACTATCCACACAAGCAATGAGAATGATTAGTAATCAATATTACTTATTTCTTTTAGAGACTAGTAAAATAAAACAAAAGGAATAGATGAAGTATAATAGAAGAATTCAATTTCTTTTATTTGATCTTTTATGAAAAACCAAATTGATCTCCTTGTTCTTGAGCTTCAAATGGCTTAGTAAAATTAGAGGAAGGAGGCAACCAAAAATAGCTTCTGTATTATTCTTTTATTTTCACCAAAACATCATCATTAAACCCAAATTAGGTTTAAGTTTAATAAGTCAAGTCATGTGTATGTCAAAAGCTTCTAGCATGTGACTTGCATGTGACTAACTTAAATTTCCTTTCCAGAAGCACATGACACTCATGTGCACTTCCTTTTAATTCATCATACATGAATAAGTTATGTGACAATCACATATTGACCATTAAGTCATTTAATTCTGTCCAATTTTGTATATACCATGCATATAGAACATATCAACTTAAATAACTTGTATCTTGAGTTCTACCTATCAGATTCAAATGATCTTGGTATCAAATCGAAGCTCTTTTCATGATATATCAAATGAGCATGAAAAATATAGGTTATCCGATAACCATAAAACATTATTTCATCAACATCCATTTATGATTGTCATTCCTCTTAGTTTTAGCGTGCAACCTTTTGGGTCTTGACATGTTAGCAACATATGAACATATTATTAAACTTTATCTAATAACAAAATAGCAGTGTCTAGACACACATCATGACTATGCAAATGTCAAGAGGTCATTAGTTTGACTAAAACCCTTCCATATTAGATTCTATGCAATAAACTCCTTTCACCATCCACTATCTCATTTAAGTTTGAGTATGGATTAATGTCAACTCAATGCATAATCAAGTGTGTTAGATCATGCCCTAAATTTGATGTTTCATGTACCATAGTCTTTATCCCTAAAATGCCCTTATGAACCTCATTCATCAATAGGCATTCTACTCTGGCCAGAGTGTGATTCCCCGTCGTCCGGAAAATGTGGCGTGCTAAGTGGTGTGATAAATGTGCACAATTAAATAACGTGGAGTCGCCACCCGACTCATCTAGCTAACTCAATTGAGTAACTAAACAAGTCAGGAAAAAAAACCCGAGCCTTCCTGCTGAGGGAAAGCAGCCCGAATTTCTTCAGAGTTGGGTTCGGCATTTCGGTTTTACTTATCTTC
>CANYBF010763417.1:0-10549 GCA_948192965.1 Dalechampia spathulata
AAAACTGTGCCCTTAGAAGTGTGGGAAGAGTTTTGATTAAAACCAATACCTTCTTTATTACCACTAAGTTTTTGATGTTTCAAAATAGAATCAATTTTAACACCACCTTGTTCAAACCTTGAAAGATTGTCTTTTAACAAACCTTTTTCTTTCAAAATCTTAGCATTTTCATCCTTTAAAAACTTATTTTCCTTTTTAAAACTTTCAAGCTTTGTTTTATAAGAATCAAATTCATTTTGTAAAACATTTTTTTCTTTTAAAATGCATGCATACTTACTTTTAAGCGATTAATGCTTCCTAGCTAAGTTTTCATATTTTCCTAAAAGTTCTTCTAATGCATCACATTCATCATCATCATCATAATCATCATTGCTATAATAAGATTAAGATAATGTGGTTACCTCATCCTTCTTAACATCCAAGAATGCCATGAAGTAAAGATTGGTTGCTCCCTCATCATTGGACACCTCTTCATTGGTCTTGCTATCATCATCCTATGTTGCTTTCAATGCCTTCTTTTTGAATGGCTTGGATGGTTTGTTGAGACGAGGGCATTCATTCCTCATGTATCCTGGCTTGTTGTATTCATAGTAAACTACTTGATTCCTTTAAAAGTTATCCCTTCGGTTCAAGTCTCGTCTTGCCTCAAATGGCTTCTTGCCATCCTTTTGGAATTTCTTCTTTTTCATAAGAAGAGTCTTGACACGTTTAGAAAGGAGGGTGACTTCATCATCAATCTCCCCATGGCTTGTTGAAGAGGCATCTTCTTTTGAAGCTTTAAGTGCAATCTATCTTCTCTTATCTTTCTCTACCCTTTACTTTAGGGTAATCTCATGAGTAAGAAGCTTTCCGAGAAGTACATTGATTGATAAAATTGATAAATCGTTTGCTTCTTCAATAGAGGTTACTCTAGCCTCTCAATCCTTCTTTGGCAGTACCCACAAGATATTGTTGTTGATGTCTTCCTTTTGGTACATCTTACCTAACTTCATTAATCCATTTGTGATTACAATGAGGCAATTGTACATTTCCAAAATTGACTCATTTGCCTTCATTGTAAATAACTCATATTGATGAGTTAGTAGCTGAATCTTCTTGGTTCGGACTTAATTTATGCCTTCGTGATAAGTCTCCAAGGTGTCCCATATTTGCTTAGCTATGACACAATGCGAAACTCGTTTGTATTCCTCACGACTAATAGCATAGCAAAGCATATTCATCGCCTTCTTATTCCTCGTGTTCGCTTTAAATTCTTTTCTTGTCTAAGTTGCCTTGGGCTTGAGAGTTGTAACACCATCTGTTATAGTTGTTGGAGGGGAAAACTCATTCTCAATTAGATCAAACAAATTAACACCATCATTCTCCAAGAAGACTTCCATTTGGTGCTTCTAGTATGGATAATCCATGCCATTAAAGAAGGGGGTCTTGTATATGATTGACTCTCAATGCTTTGGGTTATCATAGGATCTTTCACTCTATAATTTTACTTCTAATGACAAGTAAGCACCAAAGCTCTGATACCAAATAAAATCTCTGCAGAATTACTAACACGTGTATAATTTATAGTGGTTCAACATTAACTCTTGCCTACATCCATTTCTCCCAAGTCTTCCACTTAGGGTTCCACTAATCTTAATCAATCAATACAATAAAAGGATTCCTCAATACGAATCCTAACCTTAGTGTTTTCAGGCTCACACTCAAACCTTTACAATAATTACAATCTTATAGTAATTAAACTCTTACATACAAGTGAATGCCCCAAGCATTAATCTCACATTAACCCACAATTACAAAACCTAACACTTAGGTTGTAGGAATACAATACAATGAGAGTTTACAATACTAAAATTACAAAACAACAAGCAAACTTACTTGCTATTGGAGTTCACTGCTCAAAGGAAGCTTTGCTCTATAAAAATAGCCATTAGAATTTGAAATGAAATTATATGTTCTAAAAATAGAATCGTTAGATAGTGTTTAAATTGAATCTGGAAAGTCATGTGCAGCCGTACAGATTTTTGTACATCTGTACTAATTTAAAAGCATAAATTCAAATATAAGGCAAAAGCTTGGTATAGTCGTACCACCCATTGGTATGCCCATATAGAAGCAAATCTACTGACAAGTAAAATTCCTACGAGCAATGGTACATCCGTACCACCATTGGTACGCATGTACCAAACTAAATTTCCTGACAAATAAAATTTTTTGCAAGTAATGGTACGTCCGTATCACCATTGGTACACCCGTACCAAACTCAAGGAAATAAAGCCAACTTGGTACAATCAGCCATATGTCCGTACCACATAACATAAAAAACTGGTACGCCCGTACCATACATAGTAAAGTCAATCTGACTTGGTACGGTCAACCGTATGGCCGTACTACACAATAAACACAAATGGTATGCTCATACTAAACATGGTACGCTCGTACCATACATAGAAAAACTTATTTAAAATTGTAAATAACTTAAATTAACTCACACAAAACACACATATCAAAATCCTGGGTCGAACAGTTATCAATGTTTTAACATAAAATATTGAAAAATATTATTATAGCTATTGATTATTTTTACCAATCATTGGTTGAAAATAACATGAAATAAATGATAAAAAATAATATTATAGTTGAAAGAGAAATAAGCTTGAGGTGTGATAAGTTTATATCTTTAAGGAAATAATCATACTTGTAAGATACAATAAAACCAAAAGTAATAAAATGCAATTATATGAAGTATTAAAAGTTTCTTTAATGATACATAATGTGTACAAAAAGTTATATTTAATGGATGCAACTCATATGAAAAGATGTAACACAATTTAAAAGGCATGTTTTATTATACATAACTTTAATTATTTATCTCAAATAATTATAACATTTCATAAGAATAATTAGCTTTTAATATTATAAGTTTCAATTATAAATTCTTTAAAATAATCACATTTCTTATGTAGTATTGAAATATTACAAACTATAACAATCTCCACTAGATTGTAAACTAAATATTTTATTTACAAGAAGGTATTTAATGATTTAAACCATCAATTAGGGTAAACATGTTAAATTTAGAATAAAATTATTGATGTTTAGTAACTTAAACCAATAGTTGGCATGTTAGAAATTTTTTATCACACACATAATATTAGCCTTCGTATTCATAAATGAATTTACTATTCAATATTATTATGGTCATATGTTATACATGGATTAATGAACATTTATAAAGTAAACTCATAAAGGTTTGTTAAAAGTGGCACCACTCTTAAGTTTATATAAATGGAATTTCCTTATCAGTTCCTATTATTAACAAACACTTAATGAAATTCCATTAAGAGTATTTACAAAACCTCCTCTTATAATATATAACATTGATACCTATTGTTATTATAAATATAAATAATAACTCTTTATTACCCATTAAACTTAAAACTAGTATAAAGTTGGGTTAATAATATTTAATATCATTTATAAAGCTTTTTATCTCATTCTAATAGATGAAATTCTAATTAAATCTCTTAACAAGCCTTTTGTAAGAGGTTCTACAAATTATGCTTAGAATTTACATACATAATAGTAATAATTCCATTTATTATTAAATCATGAATATATTCATGTCTTAGACTAATATGTCTAAACTTTCCATTATAAATTTTATTTTATGTTTTATACATAGCATTATCTTTATCATAATACAAGGAGATGGTTGACATAGATTGTAACTATTAGACCCTTGGTTTTGATGATTGTATTTTAATTAAATCAATTTAAGTTAATTTCTTTTTGGAATGTTATTTTTGGAATTGGTACAGGTGTACCATAGCTATATTTTATGTTGTACAGTCATACGGTTGACCGTACCAAGTGTATGTTGACTCCTTGAGTTTGGTACGGGTATACCATTGTTGTGTTTTATGTGGTATGGCCATACGGCTGATCGTACTACGTTGGCTTTGATCTGTTGAGTTTGGTACAGACATACTAAATATTATGAAAACATGTCAAAGCTTCAGTACATGCATACGAAGGTGTGGTACGGCCGTACCAAGCATTCAGCCTATATTTGAATTTATGCCAAAGCTGTGGTACTGGCATACCAATGGATGGTATAGACATACCTAGCTTGCAGTGTGTTTTATGTATTGCTATTTTTAAAGCATTACGAGTGTACAGGTATCCGTACCGCCGTACACGCTCTATAGAAAGTTTTTTTAAAGTTTTCTAATGGATCTATTTCAAAAGATTGACATTGCTATCACTTTTCTAACGACTATTTTCTTTATACGAAGCTTTTATACTGCTGTGAACTTCATTAACAAGTAAGTTAACTTGTTAGAAACTCAATCTTGTGTTGTATAATCTTATTGTACTTTACAACCTAAGTGTTGGTTATTGTAATCTTGGGTTGGTGTATGATTAATGCTTGGGGCATTATCTTATAATTGAGAGTTTATTTATTGTGAGATTGATATTGATTGTAAAGGTTTGAGTGTGAGCCTGAAAACAATAGGGTTAGGATTCTTGTTGTGGAATCCTTTGTTGTATTAATTGATTGGTTTAGTGGAACCTTAAGTGGAAGACTTAGTAGAAGTGGACGTAAGCAAAGAGTTATGTCAAACCACTATAAATCATACATGTGTTACCATACTTCCATAAGACTTTCATTTGGTATTAGAGAGTTTAGTTCTCATTGTTGCGTAGAAGTAAAATTCTTGAGCTAAAGATCCTATGGCATCCCAGAATATTGAAAGCCAATCTTACATAAGACCCCCCTTCTTCAATGGTAAGAATTATCCTTATTGGAAGTACAAAATGGAAGTGTTCTTAAAAAGTGATGGAGTAGACTTATTCAATTTAATTGAGAATGGGTTTTCTTTACCAATAATTACGATTGATGGAGTCATAACTCTTAAGCCTAATGTAACTTGGACTAGAGAGGAATTCAAGGCAAATGTATAGAACAAGAAGGCTATGAATATGTTGTATTGTGCTATTAGCCGTGAGGAATACAGATGCATTTCACATTGTATAACGGCAAAGCAAATATAGGATGCCTTGGAGACTCATCATGAAGGAACAAACCAAGTCCGAACCAAGAAGATTCAACTACTAACTCATCAATATGAGTTATTCACAATGAAGGCAAACGAAAGCATATCTGAGATGTACAACCACCTTATTATGATTACTAATGGATTGATGAAATTGGACAAAATGTATTAGAAATAAGACATCAAATAAGATCTTGTGGGATCTACCGAAGAAGGATTGGGAGGCTAGAGTAACCTCCATTGAAGAAGCAAATGACTTATTAATTTTATCAATTGATGTATTGCTTGACAAGCTCCTTACACATGAGATCACACTCAAGTAAGGAGTTGAGGAAGATAAAAGAAAAGGGATTGCACTTAAAGCTTCAAAGAACAAAGATACCTCTTCAACAAGTGAAGAAGAGATCGATTATGAAGTTGCTTTCCTCTTTAAATGAGTCAAAATTCTTCTCATGAAGAAGAAGAAGTCCGAGAAAGATGGCAAGAAGCCATTTGATGCAAGAAGAGACTCGAACAGAAGAGACACATTTAAAAGAGGTCTAGCTATTTATTTTAAATGTAATAAGTCAGGACATATGAGGAATAAATATCCTTACCTTAACTAGTTTTTCAAGCCGCCAAAGAAAAAAGCTTTGAAGGCAACTTGGGATGATGATAGTGAAACCAATGAGGACATGTCTGGTGACAAGGGAGCAATAAACTTGTGTTTCATGGTATTCTTGGATGATGAGAAAGATAAGGTAACAACTTCTTCTCAACCATATTATAGTAATGATGATTATGATGATGATGATGAAAGTCATGCCTTAGAAGAACTTCTAGGGAAATATGAAAACTTAGCTAGGAAACATCAATCTCTTAGAAGTAAATATGCATGCATGTCTAAGGAGAAAAATGATTTGCAAAAAGAATTTAATTCTTGTAAAACAAACCTTGAAGGTTTTAAGAAAGAAAATAAAGCTTTGAAGGATGAAAATGCTAAATTTTGAAAGAAAAGGATTTATTAAAGGATAATCTTTCAAGGTTTGAATAAGGTGGTATTAAGATTGATTCCATTTTAAAACATCAAAAACTTAGTGGTAATAAAGAAGGTATTGGTTTTAATCAAAACTCTTCCTACACCTCTAAGGGAACTATTTTTGTTAAAGCTTTCACCTTCATACAAAAACAAAAGGATTTCAAAAAGAAAAGTTTTCATATTAGATCAAACAGTGTACAAAAATGCTCATGTTCATGCAATAATGGCCATTCTCATGCATCTAGGAAGAAGTATGCTCATAATCATTCTACATTTAGGAATGTCATATGTTACTATTGTAATAGGAAAGGACATACAACCAATATATGTTTTCTTAGGAAAATGCATTAGAGTTATGATGATTTATATGCTTCTAACCCTTAAGAACCCAAATACATTTGGGTACCTAAGAAGAGATAAATGCATTTGTTTTGATAAGTTTTCTTGAACTCTAAAATAAGCCTCAACAAGTGGTACCTTGATAGTGGATGTTCAAGGTACATGACCAGGAATACAAGCATATTCTCAGACTTAGAGCATTTTAATGGAGGTAATGTCACCTTTGCTGATAATACCAAAGGTAAGGTAGTTAGAATTGGTAAGATCAGTACGGATTCTACCTTTCAATTAATAAATTTTTGCTAGTAGATGGTTTAAAACATAACTTGCTTAGCATAAGTCAACTTTGTGACAATGGTTGTAAAGTTATTTTTGATCCTAAAGGATGTTTTATC
Organism: Dalechampia spathulata; assembly: GCA_948192965.1. Lineage (NCBI taxonomy): Eukaryota > Viridiplantae > Streptophyta > Magnoliopsida > Malpighiales > Euphorbiaceae > Dalechampia > Dalechampia spathulata. The sequence goes on from CANYBF010763417.1 coordinate 6,810, forward strand.
TATAGGATTAGTGATGATAAGTTAGTTTTTCAAGGTGATAGGATAGAAAAGGTTTATGTGATTGATTTGGAATCTATTGCTAATAAAAATGTCAAGTGTCTTGCTTCCATAAGTGAAGACTCTTGACTTTGGCATAGAAGGCTTACACATGCTAGCTTTGAAAGCATTGGCAATCTCAAGAAGGATGAACATATTGTAGAACTTCCAAAGATCAAATTTATTAAGGACAAAGTATGTGAAGCTTGTCAAATGGGAAAACAGGTAAAATCCTCATTTAAGGTAATGAATAAGGTAACTTCTATAAAACCTCTTCAATTACTTTACATGGATTTATTTAGACCAACTAGAATTGCTAGCTTAGGTAGCATGCATTATGCACTTGTTGTTGTTGGTGATTACTCTAAGTTTACTTGGGTTTCATTTATAGCTCATAAAGATGATGCATTCAATGCTTTTCAAACATTAATTAAAAGAATGTAAAATGAAAAAGGATATTATATTTCATCCATTAAGAGTGATCATGGAAAAGAATTTCAAAATGAAAACTTCAAGTCATTTTATGATTTTCAAGGCATTAATCATAATTTTTCATCTCCTAGGACTCCTCAATAAAATGGGATAGTTGAAATGAAAAATCAAACTCTTTGTGACATAGTACGTACAATGCTTAATGAGTATCAATTGCCATCATACTTTTAAGCCAAAGCAGTCAATACCATTTGCTATATTTCAAATAGAGTTCATTTAAGACTAATTTTGAATAAAACTCTTTATGAGCTATGGAATGGTAGAAAATCAAGGATTTCATACTTTAGAATATTTGGTTACAAGTGTTATATTTTGAACACCAAGGATAATCTTGGTAAATTTGATCTTAAAACTGATGAGGGTTTATTTCTAGGCTATGCTACATCTAGTAAATCATATAAGGCATTCAGTAAAAGATCTTTGGTTATTGAGGAATCAATGCATATTATTTTTGATGAAACTAACTCCCTTGGTTCAAGAAAGGACATTATTGATGATGATGTATGAATTCTTTTGAAACAAGGAGAAGGATATGAGAATCAACAAGAAGCTATTCTAAAGGATGTTGAAAAGGAAGAGATAAATGACCTTCCTCCTCACCTTGCTGTAACCTAAATTGAGCATGATCTACCAAAAGAGTGGTAATTTCCTAAAGGACACTCTAAGGAGCAAATCATAGGTGAAACATCCAAAGGGGTAATTACTCATTCTAAATTCAAAGATATTCATAAGAATCTTGCTTTTATTTCTCAAATTGAACTAAAGAATGTTAATGAAGCCTTGAATGATGAAAGTTGGGTGCTTACTATGCAAGAGGAACTAAATCAGTTTGAAAGGAATAGGGTGTGGACTTTAATGCCTAAGCCTAGAAACGCACATGTCATAGGAGCTAGAAAGGTGTCTATGAATAAGCTAAATAAGGATGGTGTCATTACTAGAAATAAGGCTAGGTTAGTTGCATAAGGCTATAGTCAAGAAGAAGGTATATATTTTGATGAAACCTTTGCACCGGTAACTAGATTAGAAGATATTAGGATGTTATTGGCATATGCATCACATATGATGTCACATCCTCATTTTTAGCGTAAAAAGAATTAATAATTCGAGTAATTAAATTATCCCCTATACAATCAAAAATAGGGTGATGACGTGGAATTATGGAAATACATGTATTTCAAGGTGAAAATTATAAATATTATGATAACGATAGGAAATATCTAGTGGGATTAAGAAATAATGATAAGATGATAGTAGATTAAGTCGAATGCAAAAAATAAGCTGTAACATGTAAAATTAGATCGAGCGATAAATTGCATGTATATCGAGGTAAAAATATTTATGTATGCATGGAAATGCATGAAATTAAGGAATTAAGATAAATTATGATTGTATTTGGAGTATACATTATTTATGAATTAAGTATGATTAAGGATCATATAAATGAATTATACGAGTGAAAAATGTACGTATAATATTTATATGTATAGAGATAAATGTGGATTAGTGAAAAATGGAATCTTAAATAAGTATATTGAAATATTTATGTCTAAGATGATTGATATAAAACTAGATTTAAGAATATAGAAAAGAAAGTTTAATTAAGTGAAAAATTGAATTATGATATTATAAATGATAATGATGATGTAAGCAAATGAGATTAATTATGGTTTTAATTTTATTAAGAATAATTAATTAAGGATTGATAATATATTTATGAAGGTAAATAATGATATGAAAATATTGGAAAAGCTAAATTAGTAATTTTTATTAATGACATCATGATGATGTCATAATTGAATTATGGAATTATTGGAGTAAATAAATTAGTATTAATTAAAGGATAAGAGATAATAATAAAGTATTAATTAAGAAATGTGATGAAAGGAATATTATATGATTTAATTAAATATGAATTAAAGTGGTGATGTGGAATTGTGTAATGGATTGATAAGGTGGAAATAAGATTAAATTAAATAAAATATTTTTGATGATGTGGAAATTATGAAATTTGAATTTATGTATTATTGAAAGTTGGAAAAGATATTTGAATAAATAAATAGGTGTATGGGTAATTGGAAAAGGTGGTATGGGTATATGGAAAAGTGTATGGGGAAATGGTGTAGTGGAAAGAGAGAGAATATGATTATAATATTTAAATTAATTAAAAATGATGATATGGATGGGAATTTTTAAGGGTTATACGAATTTTAGGATTTTGGAAGCATGTTATACATATTTTGATGGTATTTTGGGAGGAAATACGTATAAAAACATGTATTTATGTATAAGGGTATGTATTATGGGTCACAATCACATGAAATGGGGTGTATTGAAGCTACCATGAAACCCCCATATATATATGTAATGTTCCATATGAAAACTAGGGTTAGTTGTAATTGGAAACACTCTTTCATTGTCTCCTCTCCTCCTTGGCCGAATATGGTCATTCTCATTCATCATTCTCATCCTTTTTCTTACACTTTTCCTTATGTTCTTCATATTCTTCTTGAGAAATCCAAAAATGAACCTCTTTTCCTTCATGATTTCTTTTAAAACCTAAAGTCTAATGTTAGAACTACATGGTTTGCGCAAGGTTTGGTGAAGATTCGTTATGTTCATGGTGTTTTATGAAGAAACCAAATTCTTCTCTTTAAAGAGATCAAAATCGCACCTTTTCTCTTCATTTTTCTCTTTGATCTTCAAGTACATGGTTGTATCTATATGAATACCTTATGTTTTGGATGAAATAATCTTATTCTCACCTTGTTTACCTAAAGGCCGAATCCTTTTCCTATTGTTTCTTGAGTTTAAGGCCGAAATATACAAGTTTCATTTACTCTTCAAACAAAACCGCAACATGATGAAACTTGAATCTTATGATCTTGGCCGAATCTTTATTAAAAAGTGTACGTTTATGTTTGATGATGGAAAATATGCTATGATAAGTGGAGATCCTTATAGATTGGGTGATAAATCAAGAGGAAATCAATTTTTAATCCGATTTTTACTGTGTTCTTCAAGGTGAGCTTAGTTTAATACTTGATTTACAAGATCCATGCATTTTTATGTTTATTTACCCCTTTGGTCGAATGGTTTCAAGTTTAAAGGAGGTATGACCGAATGATTAAATGTTAGTTTAATGATTTTAGCTTTTGATTTCATAGTTTAGTTGATTAGAGATTGTAAATTTGATTGATTTTAGTGGATTGGGT
>CANYBF010763556.1:0-13381 GCA_948192965.1 Dalechampia spathulata
ATTGATTGAATCGAAATTTGGTTCATTTTTAATTTATAAAAGTTTAATTTAATTTAATTTTATATATCAAAAGAATTTAATTCAATTTAATAATTAAATCATCCTTAATCAATACTATTACTTGTTTCGAGAAATAAAAAAAATATAGTAAATAAATAAATAAATAAATAAAATATTATGTTTTTAAGTTTTAATATAATTACCGACTGTGAGAGAATAATTATAAAAATAATGATTTGTAATTTTCAAATAAGATTTAATAAATATTTTAAGGTAGGGTTAAGGAAAATTGAGTATGAATTAATAAATATTTAATAAACTTTGTAGATATTTATATTTATGAAATTTGATATTTATTTTGATATTTTATTTATTTTTATTAAAATTATAAATACTTTTAAATTAAAATAATATATTTTAAAATATTTATATTTATCAAACATTTACATTTTAAAATTTATAAATTTATTAAAGTATACATGAAAATATTATAAATTAAATGAAAATTTAAATAAAATTTATGTTAAATTTTTAAAATATAATTTCAAAAAAATTGATTATTTTTATAATTTTAAAAAAACATAATATTTTTAAAAATTTGTTTTCCAGTCTTAATAAAATTTTTTAAAAAATATTTTTTTTATTTTGATGCATCTATTACGATTTTCTACATTATGATTTTTTTTAACGATAACATGAGGTCTATAATCTTTCCTTTTGACTTCTTTTTTTTTGATAATCCAGGTGTCGGTGTTTGCACTCCCATAATTCTGTAACCTATGACCCAACCCCAAGGACCATAGGCGGGTAAATTCGGATCTGATCTCAGTCAATAAGTGCGAGTATTGGCTCCCGGTACAAAGTCCAGCAGGGTTTACAAACCTTGTTGCTCCTCCCTTCCCCCTAGGGACTTACAAACCAAGATATTCCCCCACCACTCAAACCCGCAACCTAGTACCATCCGTTCCTTTTGACTTCTAATTATATCTCTTGCGTTAAAGAAAAAAAAAAAAAAGAGAAGAACGTCACTTTTAATCAAATTTGACATATCGTTATTCTGTCTTCATCATTATCAATAATTATCAATCACCAACACAATTATATCCATCTTTCTTTCTTTGTGTTTGTTTTTTTTTTTTTCTCTTAATTTGTCTGCCACTGCATTCTACCGGGATCGAATCCAAGAAGAAAACCCTCCAAAGGATATTATTCAGGCCGGAGGAAATAAGGTGATATGTGAATGATAATCTTATAATGATTTAATTTGTAAAATGTAATATAATTCAATAATAATCATTCACTATTTATCGTTATACTTTTAAAGGTATTTTTTTTTTAAAAAAAGATTCATGATATATATAATAAGGTTTGGTAAGATTTTTTTTTTTATATTTTGTATCGAATTAAATCACATTTTTCATTGTGATTTATATAGATGTTACTGATTCTGAATTTCAGTTTTATGAACGTATTCCTTCAACGAGATACTTAACATATTAACTATATTATTGGACAGATTAATATGTATGAGTGAAATATTTTTAATAATAATTACCTTTCAATTATCATCTACGTTCATTAATTAATTACTCTCCTAAAATATAATAAAAACTTATTTATAGATATAAAAAATTATTGCATTTATTAGATTTATTCTGTAAAGTTATAAATTTATTAATAATATATATAATTTTTATTACATATTAAATAATAAATAACTATTATTTATATATTAAAAATTAATAATAATTATATATTAATCGATAAAAAATGATACATATTTGATATTTTATAAAAATAAATATGTATAGCAAATCACAATTATATTTTTAATATAAACCTTAACGAAAATTTCTGACAAACCAATCCCACATCAAATTGATAAACAGAAGGAACAAACAACAGGTAAATAATCCAACCTCTCAAGATCAAACAGAAATGTGATCTATTCATCTCCTGCAACGAGTGATTCTTGTACAACCTCTGGTATAAGGATTAACAGGAGTTGCTTCTCCGAAACAATTACGAGTATAATAAGATCTTCCAGATCTTGGCGGACAAGGAATTCGATTAGCAGAAAGAGCTCCATAAGATATATAATAATGGGTTCCTCCCCAGAACAAGGATCGACGATCACCCACTTCACCATCATCACGAAACTCACCTCCGTTGTCCTCTACTTCGCCGTTATACACTGACATGCCCATATATGGCCAGGAGTCCTCGGGGGCGATGGCATTCAACCCTTTAGTTTCATCAACTTTTGCATGGATACTTGCAGTGAAAAGAGCGAGAAAGAGAGGGAAGAAAAGCAGAAAAGATTTGGGAATTGCCATGGATGATGAAAGAATACATAAAATGAGAGCATGCAACGTAAAATTATGGTGAAGACCTGTGAGAGAGAGGGCCAGAGGATTAATAGGCAATAATTGCTTTAGCCATTAGAACTGTTGCTTCCATTTTGAATTTTGATATTAAATTTAGAACTTTTAAAATTAATTTAATGAAGCAATTCCTAACATTATAATTAAATTACGTTTAAATGTTATAATTGTATTAACTAAATCATAATTAATATTAATTATATGATCATAAATACAACACAAAGAAGAGAGGGGACAAAGACAAGACTTCACATGGAAAAAGATCCTAGAACCGAGTAAGAATTGATTGGGTTACAGCTACCAATCTATCAATTAAAGCCCTCCCTCTTTTTTTTTATTTTTTCATAAAAAAATTAATTAAAAAAACTGTTAAACCAAAAAAATAAAAATAAAAATAACATATCGTTATTTTATTAAGAAAATCGTTATTTTTTTAAAAGCAGGTATTGGGCATTGTATGGTGATGGACTCAAGTCCACAGGAAGGATGTTGGACTTATGGGGGCATTTCGGCCCGAACCCGACCACATATGGATCGATTACGGATCCATACTACTTAAAAGACTTCTCCATAGTTCTACTCTTATGCCAGGAATGTGATGCTCATGCCTCTTATTTACAATAATATATATATATATATATATATGAAATCATCCATTTTTATATATAAAAAATAATATTGTAAAAAATAAATATCACAATATTATATATATATATATATATATATATTATGAACTTCAATAAATTATAACCAAACAATTAATATTCACACTTCAGTCAAAAGGATTTCATATTTTCATGCAAATTTTGAATTATATTCAATTGATTGTTTAATTTTTAATTTTTTAAAAAATTCATTTTTGAAAAATTTCAATTTACCCATTTTTTCGATAATTTTTATAATAATAATTTTAATAAAAACTAAAATTGAAAAGCATTTTCTTAAAATTTAAATTAAATAAAAATTGAGGTAATTTATTTTTTAATTAAAATTATTGTTGAAAATGCCATTGATAAAAGACAAATAAATTAATGCATTTCCAAAAGTAAAAAGATTATAAAAGTCAAATAATTGATTTAAAATAATTTTAAACATATATTTTATTTATCTCAAATAAAAATATTAAATATAAATAAATCAATGCTCATATATATGCAATCATTTTAGGATTAGACTTAATCTATATTTAACCTATATTCTTACATATAAATCAAGTGAATTAACATAAATATAAATAGAAAAAAATAATTTTTATTTTTAATTAAAATTTTATTATTTCTCATATTTGGATGACATTAATTAATTTAATTCATATTTGAATACATAAATTAGATCTAAATAAACATATCCTATCACCATATCATTTTCAAATCCAATTATTCTACATTTTTAAATAATTTAAATTTTAAAAATTAAAAGAAAAACTCTACTATTTTGATATGATATGATGTATATAATCTATACCCATATTTTTTTATTTGATATATAAAAATATAATAATTGATTCGATATACAATTCCGAAAAGCATTAATATTAATAACAGTAAAATAAATTAATTTAAATTGTTTTCTTTTTTTTTTTCAAAGAGTTGCTGTGTAGTTTTTGTATATTAAAATTATAATACAACGATCGAACCAGGGTGGGTTATGACTTTCCGGTTCGAGATGCAGAATTGATTTTAATTTTAAAAAAATTAATATATAAATTAGAATATAATTGAAGGCAATGATCCAAAGGAAGAAAAGCTCGACAACTAATGAGATAAAATTCAATGATTACTCTCATCGGCCTGTAAATCTCACCTGTTTTGTGGTCACTTTATTCATTGTTTTTATTGTCAAACAGATTCCTCTAACTATGCAAAACTACATACATACATACATACATACATACATATATATATTAATTTCATATATAATATAATTAATTTTAAAATAATAGATAACCTGTGAAATTATATAAATATAGATAATTATAATTATATAGAAGTGGAGCTCATGTTATTTTGCTGGGAGATTGATGAGCATATTGCACTGAGAGGGTCGTTGCCCCTTTTTATATTGATGAGTTTATGGCGAACTAGACTTCTGATTTTTTTGAATTGATTTGCTATATGTAAAATAATCACTCAATGTAGTTATTGGCATTCACAAGTATATATTAATTATTTTATAGAGATAAATAGATTAAATTATAATTGAATATTATTAGTGTTTATATGCATTGAATGTAATATAAAATTTAAGATATATACATTTTTATTAATAATAATTAATTTTGATAAAACTTAAAATCTTACAAATGTTATCATATATAACAACTGAGGTTATGGATTTAATTATCAGTCAAGTATATCAAATTACAATAGAATATTATAAAGCTTTGTATACACTATAAAATTAATATATATATACATATAATTTTATTAAAAATTTAATAAAAATTTCCGAGAATTTAATAAGAATCTTAACTTATTTTTATACTATTATAGAAATATGACGGGAAGACTCAAACATAAAGGATGCAGAGGTTGACATCATCCTCATGAAGATGATGACACAAATAATACATTAGAGTTATGTTGATTTGTGTTTTATATTTATTTATTATTCAAAAACTTCAAATGATGTTAACTTCATTATTTTTATTAAAATTATCTTATACTTAAAGGATGATCTATAATGTGAATTTTTGAGATAAATTATAATTATATAATATAAATAATTACCTTTATTATTATAAATTTCAATCATATTGATTCAAAAATAATTGATGTAGCTATAAAATGTTAATTATATAATTTAAAAATTTGTATTAGAATCAAGAACTTATTTAATAGTGATGAATTTGGTATGAAATTCTACCATCATAAATTAAATATGAAAATAATGATAAAATTCTTAGGAAGCTAATTTGCGATGAAAATTATGATAAAATTTTCAATAATATTATAGTAATTATATTTCATGACTATTTCCTGCACTAATCCATCATGATTCCCTCTCAAAGTATAATATAACATGAGAGGCAGCAATCTTGGACGAGGGAGTAAAGAGGGTGGTGAAGCGTTAAGGGTGATTATAAGCAAAAAGGGAAAAACAACCTGAAAAGGAGTTGCACTGTGAGGAATAGGTTTGTCCATTTCAGAGTAACTTATGGAGGTGAAGATCATCATTTATATTCAACAAGAGACTGATGGAGGGTGAAAGGGACCACTTCTGCTGAGAAAATGCAATCATCTGCTAACTATTATTACTCCACCCACCAATAAAATATAATATCATCAACGGTTCTCTCTGCAATTTTCTTTTAATAAATAATCTAAACCAACATAATATAATATAATGAATAATACATTCATAGAAAATGGAACTCAATCGATCAAGTAAATGATATATTAATTAGTACAAATGGTAAATAAATTTTGTTTTTAATCAAGCATATAATAATACGAACTTAGAAAGATTTATAAATTTTTATAAAATTCATTTAAATGAATTTCAAAAGAAAAATAAAATAAAATAAATCAATAGAAAAATCTAAAATGTAGAATATATTTTATTTACGATGTGATGAAAGTATAATAAATTAAAAATGTCTAGTGAGTTCTACTCCATTTTGGAGAGGACATGTTGTGCCACATGCATCTCTTAAATCTTTATGCTGTGAAGATAAGGGGGTCTTTAATAGATTATGATAATAAAAGATAATGGAAAGAAAAAGAAGAAAAGAACAAAAACCATTTTTGACATATTGGGTCCTTTCTTATTTTGTGTTGTATGCTTTCTTGATAAAACATGTTCCCTTATTGAAAATCATACATATTCTTATATATATTTTATATATTTGTACTGTTTTTCTCACGGTGGAGGTAATAGTCCATTGTTCTTCTTTCAACAAATTATCATTCTGTGTTCTGAATTCTACCCCAGAAAAGTACCCTTTATTCTCTTCTTCTTAAAAACTTGAGAGATTTACTTAAGACTAGAAATAACAACGTAAAAAACCTAGAAAGTATCCTGTTAATAATATACATTTTTATGGTATATAATGGTGCATCGACTCGATATATAAAACTAAAATACTACCGAAGGTTATATTCTTTATATTCATCACATTCATCCTAAATTAATAGATATTTATAGCAATGAAGAATTGAACCTGAACCCCTAAATTCCTTTGAGAGTACTAACATCATATTCTTATTTAATTACCTTATAAATTGAAGGTAATTAATAATGAAATATATATATTTCGGTAAATATAAATAATACACTAAATTTAAATTTTCGAATAAAATAATTAAATTTTCTTAAGTTTTATGAAATTTAATTTGAGATAAAACAAGTATATGTTTTGATGATACATAATTAAAAAACTCTCAGTGAATTTTTTTTAATAATAGATAATTTTGATATTATAATTTCTAGATAATTAATTTTAAATATTCAAAATTTACTTTCATAATCAATAAAATTAAGGTATTAATTTCCAAGGACATAAATTACAAATCCTCTTTATTATTATTGAAATAAAATCAATCATATTGGAATGGAGTAGATTGCTTTGGAATACAAGACTCCTTCCATGAATGCTTTAAACTTCAAAACCTTACGCTAAGTGAAATCAAGATCCTTTAACCATGTGAAAGAACAGGATTGGTGTATGATGGGGGGGGGGGGGGGTGTTAATCATGGATAGCAGAGCTTTTTACATCACCTTCTGGTACTAACTTAAATGCAAGTTATACGAACAACCTGCCCCAATAAATGAAAATTTTTATTTTCCTTTCATGAAAAAGCTAAAGAAAGTACAACAAAAATCATTTGATATAAATACAATAATGTCGCAAGGAAAAAAGACTTCTTGGATTAACGCAGCATTCCAATTTCAATGGAACCCCAGAGAGAAAGAAAGGAAGGACGGAAGGAAGAAAGAACGAAAGCAACTTCACATGCAGCCAGAAGTCAAATTTAAATTTCTTTTGTTTTTTTTTTCTTTCTTGAGGAAGAGCAACTAAAGTCAAAATTAACCAGCTAAGAAAAATTAGCAGTACAAAAAGGAAATGATAGGGTCGTTGTACTTGCAGTAGAGGCCAGAGGGAGTCGCAATCAAACCCCCCCTAATGTGCTTTGAAAAGCGTGCCATCGGGTGGCATTACGTGCGAGTCTCTCTGGTGCCAGTTTTATATATCAGTAGGTCCCTCGTAATCGCAACCCAAATCTCTGGTTTTGGTGCATTGTATATTGTTAGCAGCACAAATAGTAGCCATTGTTAGCTTATAATTACAAACTCCATGCTTAAGTTTTACTCTTGTGACTTGCTATAGGAGTTTATATATTTATCAATATTTTTTAAATCTTTTAGATTTCTTGAATAGCATTCATATTATTGAACTAAGAAAAATGAACTTATTTACCCTGAATATATACATATACATCGATGGTAGTTCTAAGTGATTTCCGATAATGCATAATATATAGTATTAACGTTCTTAGATACACTTTTTGGGGTCAAGAGAGATTGCTTTGCTGACAAATGTCCAGTGACGATTGTGCGGTTTCACTTTCATGGGTTCTCTTTGCAGGAAAAATAAAGAGAAAAAAGAACAAAAAAAAATTGTAAAAATTCTTCTAGCATGGGAAAGGAAAAGCAAAGCAAAGTGCAATAGCACTGAATAAAGGGAAGGCAATATACCCAAAAAAGTAAGGCAGGCAATAAAGGAAACCCTAAATAAGGTTCACGAACCAGTCCTTCAATCTTAGCCCTCTAATGTGTGTGGACCTCATCGATGAATGGTCTATTTACCGTTCACCTTTACTTCTTCTTCTTCAACTTGTTCTTTTTCTTCTTTGTTTTACTCCTTTGATTTTTTCCTTTTGTTAGTTGAGATTTTTGAACAACTAGTGAGAATTTTTTTTACATAGATTTAATTTATTAAGTACGAATTATTCAATGTAATCGTATAATAAATGTAATATATTATTAATTATATAAAAATGATATTTAATAATAACTAACATATGTATTTTGATTAATTTATAATTCTAAATCATATATTTATGAAAGAAATGCCATTTTTGAAGGGTGTTTGTTTAATTTTTACCATTGATTTTTTAAAAAAATATTTAAATTTAATTAGAAGATATAAAAAATTGATAAACTATATGATAGAGATGGTTAATTCTCTTAAAAATCTAAGAAAATTCAAAGAAATTATTGAAATTTGAATCATGAGATAGTTAGCTTTTAACATTAATTCTTAACTTAAATTAACAATATTTTTTACTTTTTACCCTTATATATAATCAATATAAACAATTCTCATAAGCCTTTTTTAAAACCCTAACAATTTAGGGTATTTTGAGATTTTTTTTGGGGTAATATTCAACCATTAATGTAAAATATTTTATATATATATATATATATATATTACCAAAATAAAACCTTCAAAAAGTGAAATTTTACAAAATGGTACTAAATTGATCTTTTAGGTTTAGCCCCACATGATGGGCATTTACCAAAAAACAATTCAAACTTGATCATAAATATGAGAGGGAAGTTGCTCCTCTATGTGTCAACTTTGCATGAATATAATATAATATTGGTAACAAGCTGGCTATATAAAGCCTCAAATTTCTGTATAACTTAATGAATTGGTGATGGGTTTTCTGATGTAATTCTGAGCTTTCCATCTCTCTCATTTATCCCTCTGCAACTCACAAAAAAACCCTAAAATCACTCTCTCTTCTTTCAGCTTTCTCCATACCTCTGTTGCTCAATCTTCACTCCCATTCCTTCTCCATCCTTCATACTCTCTTTCCACTGAGAGATCTTCTGTTAAGTTTATCCTCAAGTGTTGGGGTTATATATATATATATATACTTTTTGAATTAATGGATGTTGACATGATACAGCAATCATCATCATCATCATCTTCTGCAGGAGGAGGAGATCATCATCATCATCAACAACATATTGATATGGTGACAATGATGATGCAGATGGAAAAACTTCCTGATTTTTTTGACCCTTTTCATTGCACTTCTTCTTCACCCTCTTCTTCTCCTTCTTCTTCTTCCTCTTCACTTCATGAAATTCATCAATTCTCTAATGGAAATATTAGTAATAATACCATGGTAACAAACTCATCAACTCCTATTTATCACCATTCACCTTCACTTGTCAATCCTCCTCCTGCGGTTCCGTTCATGGCCAGTTCTTCACCAGTTCAAGAACCACACAAATTCAAGTATCCACCTTCTCCATTCTTAAATGCTAACTCATTCTTGTCTTCAATGGAGAAGAAAAACTCTACAGCAGCTATCAGAGAGATGATTTTTCGTATTGCAGCAATGCAGCCAATCCATATAGACCCAGAATCAATAAAGCCTCCAAAAAGAAGAAACGTTAAGATATCTAAAGATCCACAAAGCGTAGCAGCAAGGCACAGAAGAGAAAGAATAAGCGAAAGGATAAGAATCCTTCAAAGATTAGTACCAGGCGGAACAAAAATGGACACGGCTTCTATGTTAGATGAAGCTATACATTACGTCAAGTTCTTGAAGAAACAAGTTCAATCTTTAGAACAAGCTGGAGCTAACAGATCGATTGGTTCAGGGTACCCATTCTCGTCAGGATTAACAACGCCTAATATGGGTTACTCTTCTTCGATGAAAAATTGCCAGCCTCCTCATCAGAACATGATTAGCTCAATGCAGATGCTTAGATGATAATGATGAATATGTAATAAGGATTGATTGGTTTAATTCTATGATTGTGCTCTGATTCGCTCTACCTTGTAATGGTTTTGAAACTATATTGTATATTAATTAATTAAGATTTGAGTTAAGGATTATGTTATGATTAACGTGATGTAATGCAAATCTTCCTTCAATATATTTTTAGACTTTTATGCAAGAATATCTTTTCATCCATCTTATTCAATTTAAATTCAGATTGATTACTCTTGGTGATTTAATCACTCTTATAAAATTATTTTTTACGATAATTTCATGATGAAATTCAAATATCATATAATATTCATATCAAAAATTAGTTTCATTATACAAAATATAATCATAAAAAGATTATAAATAAGATATAATTTAAGAAAGTTTCCTAGTCTTCGAGCAATAATAATTACAATTTACTAGTACATATATGTTAGATATAAACATGATTGCACATGTCTATGCAATGCTTAATTAATAATTCAAAATGAGAAAGAAAGAAACAAACCTCAATTTTTGGATCACAGAATCTATAACATCATATTATAAAAAACTATTTAATATGAAAACTCAATCCCATCTTAAAAATTATATATATATATATATATAGTGATACAGTTACAGTTTTTACGTATGTCATAAATGATACATACATATATGACCTTGTCCAAAGGGAAATTGAAGCACCGACATGTTTGTAAGAGACTTTTTTAAAATTTATTACAGGTAGAAGAAATTTTCTAAAAATATAAGATTTTTTTTGTAAGATTATAAAAATAATTAAAATTTTTAAAAAATATTTATAAAAATAATATTATAAGATTTAACATTAAGTTTATAAAAAATATACTTAAAAATTTATTTAATGTTTATTTTAATTTTAATTTTTGGAAGAAAAATCACTATTCTTATAAAAATTTTAAAGATTATTCAATATTATTATAAAACATAAAATAAAATATTTTATTTTTGTAACTATTTTTATTTATAATTGTCACATAAAAATTTAACTATCTTGATTATTGAATCGTTACGAAAATGATTATGCAAATGTAATCAACCATTGAAATCAATTAGTTCAGATTCGAATATTATAAAACTACTCTCTTTAGTAGGAATAATGTATATCTATGAAATTTTAATGTGATTATATGATTAGAGATCGAAATCTTGTTATTAAAACACATTGTAACATTTCAAATGCTATTAATTTTTCAAAATTTTGATTTCAGGAATATTAATAGCATATGAGATCGATAACAAAAGTCACGACTTCAAAACTCATTCTATAATTCTAGTAATCAATTTTAAATTACATTACTTGAATAATTCTTAAATTTTAACAAATGTAAGTGATTCATGAACTTCTATGCACATTATATATTGTCTACTCCAATACCTTTGAATTTATTTTTTCTGTATTTTACTTTAATTTTTATAACGTACGTAATTCATTAAATTTAAAAGAAATAAAAACAACCATGGCAGAAGCTGTATTATAGCTAGATTGGTTGGGGACTAGGCAATCAATCTATCACAAGCTGTAAACTATTTGTTTATATATGTATTTCGAGTCAGTTACGAGTTGAATTTGAATGAAATTTATGTTTAGATTCAAATCTGTATATCGATCGGATATAATATATATTATAAATATTATATTTTTCTTATTATTAAATATCATCTAATAATTTAGATATTTTTTTTAAATGAAAAGAGAAAAGAATTAAAAGCTTAAAACAACAGAGGTGAGCTTAGAATGTGACACCTTCAAACATCATAAAAGTTAGAAGATAGATCTCTTACCAGATGAGGAAAATCGATGAAAATCAAAAAACTATATCTTTATTTGATTAACGGTATAATTTGCATAATTTATCTCATGATAAATATGATAAAAACTAGTTTGCTAGTTTTAGTGTTACAATCTTGTTATAAAATTATACAAAATGTAGAAATTCTCCTTAAATTTGAAATACGAATATATAAAAATTTATATATTTTTTATATTCAAATACATTGTTTAATAATTAAAATATTCATATATAAAATTTTAAATCTTTTGATTATAAATAATAAATTTAAATAAAAAATATAAATTATTGAATAAAATATAAAAATAATTTTATATATATTTAAAATTTCATTAGGAAAATAATAGGAATGTACAAAAAAATTGACTAATGAATATTGGGTGGCAATCTAATTGATTAAATGACAATTACGAATATAGAAAAGACACCAACACCAGTGCCAATTTATTTAAAACCAAATTCTAGAATAAATAAATAAATAAAATCCAATAAATAGTTAATCAATTTTATTTTATTTAATTTATTAATGATGAAGTGAATGAAGAAGGATGGGCAGGTAGGTTGCCTCCCAAGGCAGTGTCAAATACTGCTGATGTTCATGTCTCCAGGATCATACACTTTACCAAAATCCAACCCCTCTCTTCTTATGTTACTACAGAAATATATTATTTTTGCTTAAATAAAATATTTACCTTCTTATTTTTTTCATTTAATAATATTAAATATATTGTGAAATTTTTTTTTTATCATTTTAATAAATGTGATCATCCAAAAATTATAAAACCATGCAAGTATTCGATTTTCTTTTAACTATTTGCCCTAAATATTCTATTGAGAAATATATGATAATAACATTATTCAAAGAGTTAAAGAATATATAAAAAATATGAGAGGAAATATCAAATTAAGAATTTGTTGGATACAATGAATATGAATTTTATATAATTTAAATTATATTAAAATTAAATCGATGATTTTGAAAAGCAATTAAATTTTGGCTAAAAATGTTAAATTCATATATTTTAATGGTATTTTTATGATATTGTCACACCCCCGACCCCAACCTCAAAGGAATGCGACAAGCTCCCGTAGCATAACCGTCGCCTGCCCGTCTCAGGCAAACAACGACTATACCACAAGGGAAGCTAACCTGCTAATGCTCGTATAAGAAATCCAAAAGCATACAGAGTACGCAGAGGCATACAACTAAAACCTGGATATATTAATACATGGATTCTTATACATAGTACATCTGGTATACTGCCAATTCTAATACAACAGAGCCTATGCACAATTATACAACTGCAGGAGTCCATCCCGAAGTCCAAAGCACGACCAGACCAGCTGCTGTACCTCTAGCCCCGCTGCTCTCCCTCAGAACTCGGACCTACGTTCATCAAATGACAAACGCTGAGAATAAATCTCAGTGGTGCTAGGAACACATCACAA
>CANYBF010763690.1:0-21461 GCA_948192965.1 Dalechampia spathulata
GGTTAATATAATTTATAATAATGATTAAAATGTAAAATTGATGAATATTTTGTAGATGACAATAATAAATTGAATTAGTAAATTAAGTAATTTTTAAAAATAATGTAAAAAGATAATGATAATATAATGTTAATGTTAATAATATAATGTTAATATTATGATAATAATAAATTGAATTAGCAAATTAAATGAGTAATTTTTGAAAATAATTTAAAAATAATGTAAAATAATAAAAAATTTATGATTGTTAATTGTGTTAATATTTTACTTTAACTTATAAATTTTTTATTATTTACTAAGTGATTAATATATTATAAAACTAAATATTCTAAATCATTTAATTTTCATTTTATAAAAATCTTACTCCTAAATTCATTGATATACATCTTATATATTAGAAAATTTATTTCATTTTTAATTTTATTTATATTATTATTTTCATTTATATAAACAATAAAATTTATTTATTTCCTCCACTATAAATATGTAATTTATAATTAAAATATCTTTCACACAAATAATGTCATACATTTTTCTATTAATTAATCAAATAATGAATATATTTTTCACAACTATTTATATCTATTTTAATTTGAAAATTAACTTCCTCCTAATTTACTTTACTTTTTTCTTAATATTTAAACAAATATACATAATAATGTATTTTAAATTTCCTTTGCTACATTATATCATTTATATTATTAACATTAACAAATTATCATTTTACATTATTTTCAACAATTATTCACTTAATTTACTAATTCAATTTATTATTATCATAATATTAACATTATATTATCATTATCTTTTTACATTATTTTTAAAAATTACTTACTTAATTTACTACAATTTGTTATTATCATCTACAAAATATTAATAAATTTTTACATTTTAATCATTATTATAAATTATATTTACCAATTTTACATTTTATTAATTAATATAATTTTCTTATTTTAATAATTAATATAAATTATTTTTACATGCAATCATCTCATAATTATTAGGTGTGCAGATTTGCAAGTGAAATCGGCAACAGTACTGCCGATTTCAGTTGAACTGACAATTTATCGGCTCGTAAATCGAGCCATTGAAATTGATTGTCAATCTGTCGATTTGTTTATATGAGGTATTTTATTTTGCAAGTGAAATCGGTAGTATTGTTGCCGATTTCACTTGCAAAAAATTGATTTATTTTTATATCAAAATTATCACATTATTTTGAGAAATATTTTTGAAATAGCATTACTTTGGGAAATATGTCTTAAAACCACATTATTTTGGTCTTTAGTCCAATGAAATTAATAGAGGTAAAGAAAATAATCAATCTAATTTTATTAAAAAAATAATTGATATCATAATAAATTAAAAATCTAGTAAATTAAAAAGATTAATCAAATTAGCAATGAATTATTACATTTACTAATGAATTTTTTATCACTAAATTACTGACGGAAAATGATAATATTATTATTAACTAACTATTGTTATAATCACGAAGAATGTCATTGTCACATCTTTCAGTTGCGTAACATGCTCCTATAGCATGATTACTAATTCTCTACTCAAGAAAATCAATAGTCATCCTACAAAGGATTCGATACATTTATGATTAAGTGAGGAAAATTCTTTTTTATATATTCAAAAACTATTTATAGCATGTACACGATCCCTCAATTATATCTGATCCATTATCATTCCCAGGGATTATCATACTATCATAATTTAAAACATCACCATTTTAAAGTTATTAACATACATATGTTATTATTATGCATGTTTAAGGATTATCATAAGACAATATCATCATAGTTGATAACACTGTCAATTATTAGAAAGTATCGTCAATCATAATTTTAATTACTGTCAAGTGCTTATTTTAGTAGTTGCATGATTATTGCGGAAATAGAAGTCTGAAGAAATTCCAAACCATTTACCAATAACTTCTTGGTATGCCCACCTGCTGTCACTAACGTTCTTTCTCCCCGACCTTACTTGTTCCTGATTTTATCAATTGACAAATGCTGAGTATAAAACTCAGTGGTGCTAGCATAATAAATATCATAAGCATTATAATATTCAAAAGTCAACAAGAATAATTTCATCTATATATAAAACTCATATGATATAATAATAGTAATATTCATCATATCAATTAAAATACGATGCATCATTGTGTATATCATCTAGTACTTCGTATGCTATTATTATATGTCATTTATCATTTTGATGTCATCTTACCATGATTCGTGATCCTCATTTCAATTTTCATTAATTATTATTATTATTTAAGATGTTGTCATAATATATATCATATCATCAGCATTATTATCAAGATCATCAATAAATATGAATACCATGGTATAAATGTTTATTTAAATCATCAACATATACATATATCCATGAGTATCAAATATCATACCATTTAAAACAACATCATTATTTATTCATGAATAATGTTATTTTATGAGAATGCATTTATGATATGCATTCTCCCTCATATTTTCTTATACTAATTCATATCATTCCTTATCATTTTCCCTTTTTATATTATGGGCCATATGTGCACATTGTATTGAGTATTTCATTTCATTCTTGCAGTTCAATATAATGGAGCTCACTTATATTCATTTCTTTAATTTCCATATCATTCTCCATTTAATTCTCGTAGTAATTTATTTCATACTACCCAACTCTTTTCCATATAATCATTTTCTTTTCATTTATTTATTTTTCTCCTTCCTTATTTCTCTATGTCATGCTATATCATGTTTCATGTTAACGCATTTATATTGATGACATATAAACAAATATGTAATCATATTATAATTAATTATGTAATGCTATTGCATTACCATACCATTTCCCCTTTGATCATTTAATGATCTAGGAACTTTCAATCAACTAGCATAAACCTGGAATGTCTTTTCCTTTGTTTAATTTTTTTGTTGGTACGTGAGAATTATCCACTGTATTACCTAATTCATAAATCAATATTCATCTTTAATTAATATATTTCATTACATCATTAGTCATTCTTATAATTATATATCATTGTATTAACCAATCACATATCAGTGATATTCACTCATCATATCAAAGCATTATTTAAAGAATCATGTTACTATTTACAATAGCATTTACCATTCCAATTATCCGATTAATTATCATATAATTTAAATTCAATTTTAATGTATTTAATATCTACTTAATATCAGTATAATACCATTGAAAATTGTACTTATTAAACCTTTCATTATCATATCATAAAACTTCTTTCTAAAATCAATTTGTTTATATAAACCATAATCTTGCAACCATTTTATAACCTGTTTACTTATTACATATTTAAATCAACATTCTTATATTTAAACAGTTAATATAAATGTCTAATATTTCTACATACTATATAGATATTTAACATTTAATTTATTTGATTTCTTAATGAATCCTTATCATATAACATTTCTGTTATTCAATCCAAACAGTAACGTCTTATGTGATTATATTATTTTTATTTTATTCCAAATATAATCATATAACTAATTTCAATTAAACAATGATATTATAATATCTATTATTAAACAGTTATCATAATTAATAATATTTTATCATCATTTGCTATCTAATTATCTTGCCCCTTATATACTATTGTTTATTAATCACTTAATAGCTCAATAGTTAACAGTTAATATATTACTATCAATTTACTGAACTATCATCTTCTTATTACTGATCATTTAATATTATAACTTAATCAGATTCCAAAAATTAAACATATTTATATTATACTAAAAACAGTTACTGTCAAAAATAAAATATTAAAGCAGTTGATATCATCAGTTATTTAATCCATATTTAAACTTGTTTAACTTCTCAGTACTCCTTTTTCATAATTAAATTATGTTCCCTTTCTTAATCCAATGATATCTTAAACTCTGTTATTATTGTTTCACAACATTACTTATGTGAGACTTACCATCTTACTGCTTATTCTTTTCCTTTAGAAACATTATCATTAATACATTTAATAATTAATCAATAACTTATTTAAATATTCTAATGTCTTAAATATACTTAATCGCACATCCAGTTTACATAAATATCAATCTGCTTATCATTCTCGCAGTTACTCTTCAACAACACATCATATATCCTTATCTTACTATTTCACATACCAATTTAATCTTATAATTCAAAACATTTCTTATTACAATATCAATTTCTTTACTATCATTCTTCTTATACTACATGCCTTAACATATTCATTATCCAATACTTAAACATAATCAATTAGTTTACACTTCACCTTATAAATCGTATGTCTATGTATTATGTACCCCACTGGTATCTTTAATTTTGTCCACTAAATTGATTCATATTATATCATTCATTTATTAACTCATTAACCTTCTTAATAATACTTACTATTCTTACTTAAATGATCATTGAATTCCTTAATATATATCTTAAATAAAACTATTTCATATTACGTCAGTTTTATTTATCTTTTAGTTAACAACTTAACTTCTTTTATAACCCATATCATGCTATCCATTAACTTCTTTATTAAACTCCTTATTATTATCTAATATTAACTTCATTTTTATAATTTAAAATACTTCCAAAACTGTATAACATTTCCTCTTACATCTCATTATTTGCTTCCTTTTAATCCATCGATTTAACCATTAAATATAATATTTTTATATCATTTATTACTAGACTTATAAATCTTCTTATTAATACCTAATATACTTAATCCTTTAATCATTTAATTCCCCACTTAAATTCATGACCAAATGCTTCCATGTAATCCATTAAACATTTAAAAATCATGTCTTAAGTTCATCTTTTTATAACATACCTTATGTTTTTCTTAATACTTTAAAAAGAACTCCATTTTTATTTCAATTTTAAAGTCAAATACTTCAATCAAACTTTAACTTAATCATTTATTTCATAGTTCTTAAATTATATACACTTAAAATGAAATTGAACCTTAAATCATCAAATTTACTTAACTTATCACTTAGCTTCTATCATCTTCTTAACTATTTACCTTCTGCTTTTAGTAAATCACTTTAAATCATATTTCAAACCTACCATCATTTAGAAATATTCATTAGAATAATTCAGCTAAAAAAGAAATCTCATGACACACACACCCACACAATCACTAAACACTTTGTTTCATGCTTTTTACAACTTTAACCAATCTAACCATCAAATTATCAACTAAAACTACCAAACTAACTTCAAACCATTCGACCATGACACTAATCATACAAAAAATGTACAAAACCACTTGATCTACTACTTATTCATACTCACCAAGGCTCACCTTTAGCCAAACAACCCAAAACTCAACTAAAACCTACTATCCCTTTGAGTTTGCTATGAATTTGTTTGAACTTTCACCAGTTTGGCTTCCTTAAGGTTGCTCTTTACCTTAAATCAACATGCATGTACCTTAGAGAGGGAGATCAAACATAAAACAAGGTTAATACTTAAGGAAAGGTTATGGTTTTTAATAAAACTCATGATTCTTCATAATTTCGATCATGAACTTGAAGAATAACTAGAAAAGAGTTTTAGTCACTAAGAAAATAAAAGAAAACAAAGATTATTTTAGCTTTACCTTGATGTATACTCAAAGAGCTTGCTTGAAACTAAGAAAAACAAGGCCAAAAGAAGAAGAACAATTTGTAAACTTCAATTTCTTCAAAGAAACAACTTTAATTTTGATACTTGAAACATGAAAACATTCGGTCACCACTTGAACAATAAGAAAATGAAGCTACTTTTGCATAATCTTAAGTTAAATGTATGGGTCTTATAGTATATGTGAAAGTTGAAGAAGAAACTTTAAGATTCAAGTGTTGGTTTTGGTTTTCCAAAGAGAAAATGAAAGAAAAAGCTTAAGAAGATAAGATAAAAATGAAAGAAGAAATGGAGGGTAATGTTTCAGCCAAGAGGAGATTTTAGGATAAGGAAGTGGAATTTTGGTCTAAATGCACTCAAAATTCACTTAAAATGAATCCTCATTTAGAGCAACCTAATACGAAACCTTAATGCATATAATTATATGTATATAACTTAAATTCTACTAATCAAATCTTTATTTAATGTATTTCTATACCCAATACATACTCCAATACTCCTTAATTAATAAATAAAATCCCTCATCTTTTTCCACTAACTAATAAACTATAATTCTTTATCTTCTCTCTCCATCCACTAACACAATTTCCTAACCCACTAACACAATTTCTTAACCCACTTCTAATATAATATATTAATTCAAATCTACTTTAACTTATATTATGTTTAAATATATATTTATATATTTATCTATTTACATATCATTAATTTATTCATCACTTATTTATGACATCATCTTACCACTTTATGATATTATCATGACATCATTAATAAAATTCTAATTATACTTTTCTAATATTTACATATTATTATATACTTTTACTAATTTATTATGAATACATAATTATTCACTCTCTAATTCATTAAAATCATAATTATACTTATAAGCACATATCATGTTTACATCATCATTACATATCATGCTTACATCATCATTACTCAATTATGACATCATAATAAATTCTAAATTTATTATTCTATCTTTTCTATATTATTAAACTTATGTTAAATCAATCATCTTAAACTTACTTAATTAATCATATTAAGTGTTTTTTATAACAATTTTATCGACTAATCTTCATTCAGTGGATCCATTTTTAGTGGTTTTATCAAAATTTCTCATTTCAACATTATAGTTATAAACTCTTACCCCATCACATACTTATCATTATTGTCATAATTTCATATCATTATCATAGCAATTACATATAAAATAAGACATTTCAATTAATTCATGAATGCAAAGTAAGTGCTCGATTTAGGATGTGACAGTTATCATTGTTTTGCAACATATTTAGCAATGAAAGCATTATCACCATGTTAACTGACAAATTATGATGACTGATCATTTTCCATTTATATAATTCAACAATAAATGATTTACCAATAGAAACTTATTCATCACAATATTATATGTAAATATTGATTATTTATGTTTGAACATTTAGCTATAAATTGTGTCCGTTAAATACATATCATTTTATAGTGATGATAAAGATATGTGTGTGTATTGACCATATAATATATATTGATAAATACATATATATGCCATATATATTATGTAATATATATTTGTTAAAATATGTATCCATTAAAATATCTTATATGATATAATAATGAAAATAACAGTATAACAACAATATTATGACATAAAATTATTTTAATGTGACATTATCAATAGAATAAAATAAAGTAAGAAAAAAATGAAAGCATAATAAAATAAGAGTAGAAGAAAAGATGATAATGAATCAATAAGGTGGTGATCACTAACAGTAGTAACTAACAATAATAACAGTGAAGGAGGAGGAAGAGGACAAGAAAAGTTAATGCAACATTGGATGATATGATAATGAGCAACATCAATGTTATTAGTGGTGGTGGTGACAATGAGTGATAGTTAAGGTGATAATGAATGATGTTGGCTAAAAAATAAATTGGTTGAATTGAATAAGAATGAAGATTTTCAAATGATGATAGAAGATTTTATGGTTAGTTAATAAGAGTAAATGAAAAATAAACATTTAACTAATTAACTAATTAAATTATTGAAACATCTTTAGGCTATGAAAAACTATTAGAGGCCTAATATACCACATTCTACAAAATTGTTTCCATAATAATACCTTGAATATTTGATATGTAGGTTGAATTCAAGTTTATCTATATGATTCAAGATCAACACATAATTATATCATTTAATTAAATTAATTGATTAATAATTTACTTGATATTTAATATCTTTATTATATTTATAACTATTTTAGTATATCAACAATCCTTACATATTTACTAAATAAATAATACATGCATCATTATGATAAATATGTAAATCCTAATCTATTATGATTATTACTCTTATTAATAAGTATAAAGTTTTTAAATCAAGGATATTCATTCATAAATTAACCATTTAAGATTTATATATATTATTGACTATATGTTTTAAAATATATATTTTTGATCTTAAATATTTACTTTATTTGTAGAGTGCTCTTTTATTAGATTATGGTTGGAAAAAAATGGTAAAAGAATATGTGTAGTTCTACTTAATATGTTTATAATTTTTCATGAGAAACTGTTACTGTCATACAAAAGAAACTAATGAAGCATTTTTAAAAGGACAAACAATCTATGTTTTTGACAAAGAACTAGATAAATAATATACAGTAACCTACTCAATAGCCTATTAGAATCCTTTTTAATAACACAAACTAAGTAATTCAAAACTTAATTTTATTTTTAATACAATTTGCTAAAGCTTCAATTTCTAATAAGTATTTTATCATCATTATGAATGTAATCTATAAAGTAACTTGCAATGAAGTTCAAAAATAGTAGCTTATATCCTAATAAAAAAGGCTAAAGAAATTTCTAGAAGAATGACATATGCTTTATTATGAAAAGCAAAAGAGTAAGGCCTTTTAATAATCATTATATCAACCAATGAACTTATAGAAAAGAATTTCTTGTAAATTAGCATTAATATCAAAGAAGCATCACTCAAAATAATGTCCATCTAGGAGGAGTCCAAATAAACATAATGGAATTCTTATTATTCAAATTAAGGCACCACAACCTAAATAGAAGGATCCTATTTATACTTACGAGTTATGAATTTACTCTTCCCAATGATTGCATAAAGTTTAATCACTATGAATTAAAAATAATAGCATTCATAGCTTTCCATATTTACTAAAATAAAGTAAAGCTTTATGCATCACTAAATCATCCATAATTTCCTTTTTACAATCAAATGATATAAAAAAATTGATCCATAAAAGTCACATGTCTAAGACCATTAGAAACAATAAATAGTTCACTATCATACTAGAAAGTTTAATGAGGATAGCAGAAAAACAAATGTTTTACTATTCCATTCTCCTCATAATATGAAGGACATAAAGGATAATCATTCAACTTCCTTTTAAACAAATTTATGATACAAGCTAATTTACCATTATAAACCCTCTCTAAAAGTTTCTCAACTTGAGTTTCACCTTTAATGCCCTTAACCATTTCCAAAAACTAACTCTCTAAATGATTGAACCTCATTTAAGAGAGTTGTCGTATTTTCCATTAAAATATCATACATTGACTTAAACATTAAGAGTGGCTCTCTTATCATAATATTTTACTAATATATTATAAGATAATAATGGAGCCACTAGAATAGAATTAATGGCATTAACCTTAACTAGAGTGAATAATTAATAAAGTAAAGGCATGATCAATAAGATCATTGACCTAATGCATATTCAGCTTATAAGAAAACAAAGAAAAGATCTTAACTTTTAAAAATTTAGGCATCCATAGATCTATCCAAACATGTATAGCTCTACCATTATTCACCACCCACCTTGTCTAAATTCTTATTTGGAAACTTATCCAAGCCCAAGAAGGATTATAACATTTCAAGGTTAACCAAATAAAAGAACAAGGGAAATAAATTACTTTGAGAGCTCATACATAAGGCATTTACTCTTCAATAGTCCATTCCAACAAAAGCAAGAAAAATGATTATTAAAGCTTCTATAAAAAGACTTCTAATGCAATAATGGTAGCTAAAGATGGGGAATTTCCTGCTCTAAATTTTGGGCTAATCATAAGAAGCATGATAAAGAAGTTATAAAACAAGATTTAAAGTTTTACATCATCTTAAGAAAAATATGTTCAAAATCATTTCCAAACTTGAAAATAAGTATATTAATTTGATTGGAATGGATTTTGACGTGTAAAACATGTAATTTTTAGTTTTGATTGTCAAATAATATCCAAAATAGCATAAATAACATTTGAAATCATAAAATAAGAGCAACTAAATTTTTAACTGCATATTGTTTAGTATTATGAATGTA
Source organism: Dalechampia spathulata (assembly GCA_948192965.1). Classification (NCBI taxonomy): domain Eukaryota; kingdom Viridiplantae; phylum Streptophyta; class Magnoliopsida; order Malpighiales; family Euphorbiaceae; genus Dalechampia; species Dalechampia spathulata. Next base: position 10,020 of record CANYBF010763690.1, read on the forward strand.
ACATCCTTTCTGAAACATGGATTGAGGTAATTAAAGATGTCTTAGAAAGTTAACAAAAGATTTATAACTTTTGTTTAGATCATATGTCTAATTTTTAAAGGTAGAAATGACTGAAATGCCCTTAAAGTAAATTATTTAAAATAATTAAATATTTTATTAATTATTTCCTAACTAAAAGTTATTTTATTTTGGAAATTAAATATTTTAGGGTTCTAGGATTTTTTTCATTATACATATATAGGAAACCTTATGTATGGTTAGCAAACATTAATAAATTAACAAACTCTTCTTTATAAGAGATTTTAATTAAGTTAGTATGAGCTTTTATTAACCTTATAGCAAAATTTGCATTAAATCGATTCTTACCTATTAATAAATTTATAAAATTTACTCTACGAGAGATTTCAGTTAAGAGCAGTATGAGTTTTTCTTAATTTCATACCAAATTATTTGATTATTTTTATTAGATTAATGCTCGTTTGGTTAATTTTATTCTTGTGTACATTTTTCTTAAATGCTTAAGTATTAAAGTAAGGTATCCAATCCTTATTTAATATGTTAATGCCATAAATAGGTGGTATAACAAATATGTCAAATTACTTCAAATTATATAACAATAAGGAATAACTTAATTAGGGTTGTAAGATCTAACCTAAAAGATTGTTAAGATTTCCATGTCAACTTTGGTAATGTAGAACATGACATGGTATGTCACGCTTTATTCCACTTATAAGGCATGACACGCTCCCATAATATGTTTAACAGATTCCACTCCGACATCGGAATTCGCTAAACATATTATAAGGGATGTTAAAAATCAATTATTAATCCCTTTTATAAGTTAAAACTATTAAAAGGTAACATTAAAATTGTTAATCAAATGTAGCAGTATAATAATTTTGAGTGTATTTTTTATCATGAAAATGAGGGACTTTAAAAATTTCATTGTCATTAAAAATTTCGCTATCATCAAAATGGTATTTGGATCATAAAATCTCAATTACAGATTAGTCATTATTATTATTATTATTATCTGTTACCTCAACTGTCTGTGTCACAAGTTACAGGAAACCTGTAACTCAGATAGGAGACGGGTCTCAATCCCACCCCAAAGGTGACTAATCTCATCCCCTAGATCACAAGTCACAACAACAAATCACTATAACCCAAATGGGAGACGGGTCTCAATCCCATCCCTAGGTGACCATATCCTATAGTATGCACACGTCTCATTGGGGAGGGACTAGATATCTCAACCTCTGACCCAATGAGGAATATCTCATCATCATCTGTCTATCTCACTGCAATCTGTTTGTTACCTGTTATAAATAAATATTCTCTTTTCAAAAACATTTTATCAAATCAAAGTCAAATCAAATGAAATCATAAAGGATCAACTCAAAGCCAATCATTTAATTAAAACACATTTTCATATTAAAGAATCCATAAGCAATATGTACATCGACTCTGTAATCAATCATAGAAAACAGATAATTTAATAGTTATTTCAAATAAAATCATTTTTAAAACAAATACATTTTATGTTTATTATGCACGCGCCTCGAATAGAAGTTCCTTCCACCTCCTTTTCTTTCTCTACTTCACCTCTTTTAACTCGTTCAGCTATAATTATAGAATAACATAGAGCTATCAGAATAAGCCTTATAACTTAACCTTTTCAACTACTATAAAAATTACAGAATAACCAAAATCCACTTTTCACTTCTAATACACTTCCACCTATCATAATCAAGTGAACTACTTATAAATCATACTTAAAATATCTTTTACAACTTATTTAACTTCTTATCCAAATTACAGAATTCTAATGGAATTCTGGCAAAGTTCCATCTGTAATTCCGATATCTCAAAATCACATCTTTAAAATCTACAAATCCACCTATAGAAAATGCAATTCCCTTCCTCTAAAACATCATTTCCATAACTCAAAAACACATGCCAACACAATATAATATATATCACAAATCTCAATGTTCAAACATGATATACTGCAATTTACTTCACTAATACTCGTCTGCCTAAAATTTTTTACACTTTTCATCAAATATCATTCATTATCAATCATTTAAACACATTATCACCATCATACAAATTCAAACATAATAATTGCCATTAAAACCACTAAAAGCTAAAATCTACTAACTTCACTTTCATTGATTTTCTTTGAATTTTATTATTTCTAACACTTCAAATCATCATTTTTCAATCCTAATTCACAATAATATTCATTCATTTCAAATAAAACTCTTCATCTACATGCAAAGCCTTCCTTGGCTGAATACAAACATGCCTTTTTACATTATTTCAACCAAATTCTTTCATAATTCTTATTAGAATCATTAATCCTAACTCATTATCTTTCATTTTTATCCATTTAATCAAATTAAATCATACTTCTATGAAGAATCCCACCTTGTCCAAATTCTTTCTTCTTTATACTATGAGTTTTACATCATTTTAATTCAAACCAAGGCTTAATTCATAATAAATATATGTTATTCTACCTTAAAATCATTTAATCAAGAAAACCCCCAAAATTCCTAATCTTTCCTTTACTTCCACAAACTTAATCTTCCATTCTCTCATGTGAAAACTTATATCAAATGATAGAGAATTGAAAATTAGAACTTTTTGTATGAAAATCTTGAAAAAAAATCATGAAAAATGGTAAAGAATTACCTTAAAATATCATTTTCCCTTCTTTCTTCTTTCTTTTATTAAGAATTTTGAATTTTCTCTCCCTTTTTCTCTTATTTCATTCATTATTTAATAAACATAAGACTTATAATTAATTTAGACATGTTCCTTTGTAAAAAGTACCATTTTAATCCTTAGATATTTGGAAAATTACACTTTAAGTCCTTAAACTTTCAATTTTACCACATAGGTCCTTCCATAAACCTTGAATCATTATAAATCAATCCCTTAACTTTAACTATTTACAATTTAATCCTTACATTTACACTTTTCATAATTACCCTTTCATATTTTCCATATTTCCAACTTTACCCTTAAATAATTCCATTAATACCATTTATGTCCTATTCAGTATCCTTAACTATATTTCAATCCCGAATGCTTCTAAGTAGCATACTAGAGTCCCCGTTCTACTCTGAACACGATTCCATCGCTTAAATCATCTAAAACGTCTTATGCGATTTGAAAATCATGCACTTCCCGAGGAGGTCACCCATCCTCCTATTTCAAGCACATTTAACTTAAATATTTTTAATTTATATATTTAACTTAGTTTATATCCCAAATATTATTCTTTCCTACCATACTCCTTGACCTGAATACGTTCTATTTAGTCTCCGTAATTATTCCAATTATGCGTATGTAGCTTGATTTAAGCTCAAGTCCATTTTTTCTCAAAATTACATCTTATGCCATTAGTACATTATTTAGGACTTATACACATATTCTACTAACCCCTATTTACAGGTGTAACATAGTATAGGTAGTGTGACACCTGAGGCCAATAAGGGTGGGGAGTAGGCATCGGTGCTAGAAAGAGCATGGACAAATAGTGGCTCTTGATAGCCTTCTAGATAGAGAGGCACATGAATGAATCAATCCCACATCCGAAGAAGATGGATGCATAGTCGAGCGATTTCAAGATTATACAAGTATGAGTTGTACAATTGAGAATAGTTTAAGAGATTTGATAAGTACTATCCATACTAACAAGGTGCACCTACCTTTTCAATGCTCATTCTATAAGAACTTCATAGTTAAGTGTACTCATATCTATTTATTGATCACTATTTATGAAAAATATTGTGTATTTTATAATTTTTCTTGATACTAAATGAAAATTGTTTATTAAAAAATTTAAAGTATAATATATGTTTAAATAAGGTTTCATGATGGTTTATTAAAGATATAACAAAGGTTTGTTTCACATGGGTTGAATAGGATCAACCATTATAAAGCTTTATTAGTCAATTTTTGTTGTCTATATTTTATTTATATTTAATTTAATCAAGTAAATAAATAATTTATTTAGACCCAAAAATAGAAGTTGTATATCATAATTCATTTAGTCATTTGGAAATTTCTTACATAAATAAAACAAATTCTAATCATTAATTTTTCATTATTTTTACAAATTAACATAACTACAATAATTATTTCAAAAAAAATATTAGCATGTATAATTTTTCATGTGCTTTATCATAGGAAAAATTTATAACCATATAATATTTTTATAAAATTTCATGTGGTAAAAGTTAAATATTAAAATAATTAGAAGATATTTAGATAACTCATCCTTGATTATATTAAATGAAATATTTAGGGATCATTTTAATAATAATAATTCATTCCATTAATGAAATAAGAATGTTTTAAAAATAATGCCCCCAATTTTTCTTTATCTAATTAGAATAGGGATAATTTTTAGAAATTAAATCAAAAAATTACTTCCAAGATAAATGAGAAAAAATTTATTATTTAATATGTTAAACTTAAAAGTATATATAGAAATGAAAAGATAAATACTTATCACTAAACTAATATACAATAGTAACTAAACAATTATTTCTTATCAAAAAATATATAAAATAAAAGCATTGATAAATTCATAAGAAATTATATTCTTCATAAAGTTGTAATAACATAATCAACATAAAATCATAATACATTTGAAATTAAATTTCTAAAAATATTTAAAAATAAAATTAAATACCATAGAAATTTACAACAAAAATTTTTAACAATATTTATTCCATTGCAAATTTATTATAAAAGTTTTTAATATTTACAACTAAATTACATTGTTACGTTATTTGATTTTTCATGTATAATTTTTTATGTTAACAAACACTTCCTACTTGATTTTCTATGTTAATTTTGATTAGCAACTACTGGTATAGTTGTACCACCTTTTCATACGGGCACACTACAACATGCTAGATTTTCAATATATTTGTATGTCTAGGGATACAATAGGTACTCGTATGGTCGTACCACCTCCCACATATGATTGTATCATATGACACTGCTTGATTATGAATTTTAGCTGCTAGATCTACTAGCCACTCATATAGTCGTACCACTTGATCATATGATCATACGTTACTTACAAAATTATTTTTATAGCTTATTTTAAAATAGTTTGTAATGATTCTAATTGTATTTATTGCATTAGTAATGGATCTCTATAGTAAAATCAATACTTATTGCTTTTAGATGTTACTATCAACTAAGTAAGTTGATTTTTTTATTTAATTGCAACCTTATCTCTCCATATTGAATACCTTATGCTCTCTTGCATTTGCTTTTCTTCTTTAATCTTACTGAGGATTGGTAAGATCAATCAATTAGGGTTGTTATTGTACTTTAAGAGATTATCATGTAATATTGACTTTGATTGTAAAGGTTTGAGTGTCTGCTTTAAAAAATACAAGGGATTTGATTCTTGTTTAAAGAATCAATTTGTGTATTCTTAAAAGAATAGTGAAAATCTAAGTTGTTTGCTTAGGAAAGTGGACGTAGGCAATATTTATATTAAACCACTATAAATTTATATTATCATTTCTTGGATTTAAATTGGTATTAGAGCTTGCGCTCTTCTTTTAGCAAGAACTCATCTTCTTAAAGCTAAAGATTATAACAACACAAACCTTAAAAGTCAATCTTACATAAGACCCCCTTTTTTTATAGAATAGATTATCTCTATTGAAAGCATAAAATGGAAGTGTTTCTTAAAAGTGATAGTGTAGAGTTATGGATGTAAATTACACTCCCATAACTATCAGTATAGAAGGAGTCATAACCGTGAAGGCTACTTAGATAAAAGAAGAATTGAAAGCTAGTGTTAGATATAAGAAAATAATGAATATGCTTTATTATACCATATGTAAAGAAGATTACCAAAGGGTATCTCATTATGTAACGGGCAAACAAATATGGAATGCACTTGAGATACAACATAAAGGAATAAACCAAGTTAGAACAAAGAAAGTGCAATTATTGACTCATCAGTATGAGTTGTTCTCTATAAATCCAAGTAAAAGCATTTTAAAGATTTACAATAGGCTTATTATCATCATTAGTAGCCTTATGAAGCTTAGTAAAAGTCTATCTAAGGAAAGACATCAACAACAAAATCTTGAAGGTTCTACTAAAGAAGGATTGGGAAGCTAAAGTAATATATATTGAAGTAGCTAATCACTTAATATTAACAACCAATGTTCTCCTACAAAAGCTTCTCACACATGAAATCACACTCAAGCAAGGAGTGGAAGAATAAAAGAGAAAAGGAATTACCTTAAAAGGAACCAAAGAAAGTAAAGAAGAAGAATAATCAAGTGGAGAAGATGTTGATGATGAAGTGGTTATGCTCATGAAAAGAGTAAAGAATCTCATTCTAAAGAAGAAGAGATTTGAAAGAGAATCCAAGAAACCTTTTGAAGTAAGAAGTGAAGTAAGAAGAGACCAAGGTAAGAAGGATGCCCTTAAGAAGAGTCAAATTACATGCTTTGAATACAACAAGCCTAGATATATGAGAAGTAAATTTCCTAAACTAAAGAAGTCATCTAGACTATTTAAGAAGGCTTTTAAATCTCAAGTTTGGCATAATAAAATAAAGTTTTGAAAAAAGAAAATAAGTCTTTGAAAATGTAGATTTATTAAAATAAAAAAAATTTACTAAAATAAAATCTTTCAAAATTTAAGGTTGGAGGTGTTAAAATTAACATTATTCTTAGCAGTAAAAAGCTCAAGGGTGATAGGGAGGGCATTAACTTTAATAAAAGCTCTCTTTTATCATCCGAAGGACCTATTTTCCTCAAAGTATCTTCCTCTTCTTTTAGAGGTAAAAAGGAAATAAGAGAATAAAAGAGTTCAAACCAAAACTTTCATTAAATCTAAAAATCTGCATGAGGATTCACATAAGTGTAATTGCTCATGCAAAAGAAGTTCATCCTATAAGCATCAAAATAAAAGGAATAATGATATTTATAAATATGCTTCAAAGTTCAAAAATATAACTTATCATTATTGTGAAAAATAAGGACACACAAATAATAAATTCTTTATTAGACTAAGTCATTAGGGTTATATCCCAAATGATATTTTTACTACTAACCCCCAAGGACCTAAATTCATTTAGGTACCTAAAGTGATATGATTATGTTTCCTTTATAAGTGTACTTGAGATCCAAAGTGAGCTCCGATCAATGGTATCTTGATAGTAGATGTTCAAGGTATATGACTAATAATGCAAGTTTGTTCTCTAACTTAGGAAAAAAAGGATAAAGGAAATGTCATTTTTAGTGACACTACCAAAGGCAAGGTAATAAATGTTAATAAATGGTAAGGATTCTTTATTATCTATTAATAAAGTGCTTATATTTGAAGGATTAAAATGTAATTTTCTTAGTATAAGTCAACTTTATGATAATGGTTTTAAGGTTATGTTTGTTCCTTAAGGTTTTTTTATGTATAGGCTTTATGATGATAGAATTATCTTTCAAGGTGATAAGATTGAAAATGTTTATGTAATTAGTTTAGATGTTATTTCTAATAAAGATGTCAAGTGTTTTCTTTCTATTAGTGAAGATTTTTGGTTGTGGCATAGAAGACTTGGCCATATAAGCTTAGTCACCATTGGAGATCTAAGTAAGAATGAGCTTATAGTGGGCTTGCCTAAGATTAAGTTTCATAAACATAAGGTTTATAAAGCCAGTCAAATGGGTAAGCAAGTCAAATCATCCTCCAAACCCAAAAACAAGGTAATAATAACTATACCTCTTAAACTTCTTCATATAGACTTATTTACACCCATGAAAGTTGCTAGTTTAGGAGGCATGCATTATGCACTTGTTATTATTGATAATTGCTCTAAATTCACTAGGGATTGCATTCTAGCTCATAAAGATGATGCTTTTAAAGCTTTTAAAACTATAACCCAAAGAATGCAAAATAAAAAAGTTATTATATTTCTTCTATTAGAAATGATCATGTAAGGGAAATTTCAAAATGAAAGCTTTAAATTATTTTATAGCAATCTTAAGATCAATTATAAGTTTTCATCTCCTAAAACTCCCCAAAAAAATGAGTATCAATTACCTTCATACTTTTAGGTCAAAAGCCATCAATACGACTTGCTATATTTCAAATAGAGTTCTTTTAAAATCAATTTTAAATAAAACTCTTTATGAGTTATGAAATGATAGAAAACCTAGGATATCATATTTTAAAGTATTTCGATAGAAGTGCTTTATATTGATCAAGCATAATCTTAGTAAATTTGATTTTAAAATCAAGGAGAGAATTTTTCTTGGTTATGCCATCACTAGCAAATCTTATAGGGTCTTTAACAAGAAGTCATGTTACACCTTCATTTTTAGCATATATGGAAATAATAATTTAAGTGATGAAAATTCCCGAGTACAATTAAAATCAGGCGTTACTATAGAATTACAGAAAAATACGCATTTCAAGGTGATATTTTATAAATATATGATAATGATTGAAAATATTTATCGGGATTAAGAAATGATGACATGATGATAGTAGATGTGAAAAATAAGTTTGATCGTGCAAAATTGGATCAATCAATTAGATGCATGCATATCGAGGCAAGAATATTTACGTATGCAAAAAAATGCATGCAATTAAGAAATAAAGATAAATTATGATTTTGTTTGGAGTATGTATAATTTATAAATTAAGTATGATTAAGGATAGTATAAATGAATTATACGAATGAAAAATGTATGTATAATATATATATATATATATAAATAATTATGATTAGTGAATAATGGAATATTAAATAAGTATAATGAAATATATACATACCTAAGATGATTTATTTAACATAAGATTAATAATATAGAAAAGAAAGTATAATGGAAATTTGGAAATTCATTATGATGTCATAAATGGATAATGATGATGTAAGCATGATGTCATATAAGGTTAATTATGATTTTAATCATATTAAGAATGAACAATTATGAATTTATAATACATTAGTGAAAGTATAAAATGATACGTAAATATTAGAAAAGTAAAATTAATAATTTTATTAATGATATTATGATGATGTCATAATAGGAGTTTGATGATGTAATAAATAGATTTATTGATTAATGGAGGGTATAATTGAATATTAATATAAAGATAAGAAAATAATATTAAATAGACATATGATGGAAAGAATATAATATAGTTTAAATCATATATGATATAAAAGAAAATATTAAATTAAGATATTAAATTAATAATGTATATGTAAGATGTAATTCACATAATATATAAATATAATTGAATATATGGAAATAAGGAAAATTATATTTTATTTGTATATGTAATTTAAAAAGGAGTATTGGAAGTTAAAGAAAAGAGGTATGGAAAGTTGAAAAAGGTGTATGGAAAGTAGTGAATAGAGAGAGAAATATTATTTTTATTGGAGTATGGACTTATTAAATTAACGTATATTAAGATCATAATTAATGTATTTGATGGTATTTTGGAGTATTATTGAGTGTACATACGAAATTAAAGGTATTTTTGGTATGTTAAATATGGATGGATAATATTTTAAGAAGGTAAATTCATATTTTATGAGAATGGAGGTATTCCGTATGTATTTTGAAGGTTTTAAAGTTTATATGTATACAAAATACATATATGGGCATATTTGGAAACTATTACTAAAATGCCATACGGTTTTTGCCCCTAAATTACTACCATTTCCTTTCTTTTCTTCCATTTCTCCTTAATGACCGAACCATATTCATTTCCTCTTCATTCTTATCATCTTTCTTCATTTTTCCTTACTTCTTACATTGTTCTTCACTTCTCATCTTAAGAAAGCCGAAATATATTACAACTCCTTCTCTATTTTTACTTCAAATCTTTTGTAAATCATTAGTTCTATACATTTGGATGAAGATTAAATGAAGATAACTCCTTTTCCTCTTCATTTTGTAAGAAGCCAGAATGGTTGTTCATAGAAGCATCCTAAAATCGCAAGCTTTTCTTTTCAAGATCAAGCTATATTTGTGCAATGCATGCAAGTTGAGATTGATTTTTGGTTTGTTTATTTGAAGGTAAGCTTCATTTGATGATTTATTCATTAGAATCATGCATTTTTTTATGTATATTATGACTTTGGCCGAATGTTTGAGTGTTGATTCATGTAGAGGCCGAATGGCTAGATGCTGATTCTGGATTTTTTAGTTTTTGATTGATACATTAGCTTGTTAGGGATGTAAAAGGAGTGGATTATAGTGGATATGGAGTGTATGTTGGTGTTGGTGTTGCATTTTTTTTTTACATAGCCGAATACATGAGATGAAAAACCAAGCAAAATGGCAAGATTAAAGGTAAGCTAAGGTTCTGGAAAAGATTAAGTTCTTATTTAAGAAAGAGGCTAAGAAACTTAAGTTTAATAGGAATTAAAATTAGATTAAAGGTTGCATTTGATCTTAGAATTTAAGGATATAGATTTAAAGAAATGTTTTCATATGTTTGATGATTAAATATGGTTAAAGTATTGATAAAAAGTTTAAGTCTTTTGGATGGGTAAAACAAGGCATATACGGCATAACTTGTGAATATAAACTTAAAGCATAATATTTTAATTATTCAAGAGATGAAACTAAAGTTTACAGCCATTCTAAAGAGATAGTCTCAAATAAGTAAATAATTAAGGGTAATAAGTGCTAAATAGAAGCTTTAAGAGGTGATTAATTGATGGTATCAAGTAATTTTAATTAAGATTTAAGTTTATTTCTTACTTAAGTTGTTTATGAATTTAGACTAAATGACTTAAAGATATGGTAAAAGATTTCTATGGATTGATAAATTGATTATATGGCTAAGAATTTATAATACAATTGAGATATTTAAAAGGATAAGATAAGGAAAGGGGATATAATAAATAAGTAAGGACAAAAGAACATTATTTAATGTTTAAGTGTTTGAAAAAGAGTATATACGGCCAAAAGAGAAATAAATGTTTAAATGATTGATGAATTAAGTTAATTAAGTATTATTAGAAGTTTTAAATAAGTAATTAATTTATTGTATAAAGTTAATTTAAGTAAGATTTAAGTATGATGATTAAAAATGGAAGATTAAGTAAAATATGTTATGAGTTGCAGCAACCTTATGAAATGGACTAAAAAGATCATCAAATGAATCATGGTAAGTATTATAAGAAGTTTAATGAGTTAAGTCATAAATGGTATTAAGTTGAATGAATAATTAAGACTTTGATTGATTGAAATATGGTAAATGGATAATGAGATAAGCATGAGGATAATTATTTGGAAGTATTATGAGTCATTTAAAATAATGTATATAAAGAATTATTGGATATTAATGATTGAGGATCAAAATAAAGTTAAAAGAGATAATGGTATGAATAATGATATGTGAATTTTGAAATGACTTTATTAT
>CANYBF010764065.1:0-22455 GCA_948192965.1 Dalechampia spathulata
TATTTCTTGCCTGTATCCCCTAATTTCCTCGATCCCTTTCCCGGCCTTTATTATTTTTCGTTCGTGAATGTTTTATATTTGCTCAAATATATTATGTCATTCATGTCACATGCCATGTCACATGACACATGCACACACTACTAAGCATACCATGCATATACCGTATGTCATACCATACTATATTTTGTATGCATATACATATAAATATGCAAATACGCCAATACGTAATCCAATACGCTCAATCAACTAATATGCCTTGCCATGCATATATGTATATGTCATTATGCCATAATGCCATGTCACGTCATATGCCATTACACATATCATACCGTACGCCATGCATATACTATGTTGAATACACATTCACATACGCACCACTATACCATGCCATACACATGCCATGTCATTCATCATCTCACATGCCACACATGCGGTATGTCATTCACTTCACATGCTATACATATAGTAATTCATCCATTTCACATGCTATGCATATGGTATGCCATACAATGCCATGTTATAATTTAACATTTTACATGACATGCCACAGTACACAAGCACATTCTACTACACATGTCATGCATATGCCACGCCACGCATCACTTCACATGCCATGCATTTGGTATGTCATACATCTAACATGTCATGCGTATGCCATGTATTACACCATTACACATATCATGCATATGATATGTCATATATCATCCACATGCCATGCATAAGGTACGTCATTCACTATGCCATGACATCCATCACCTCATATATCATGCATATGATATGTTATTCATGCATACGCATCGCATACGCTGTACGCTTAAACGCTAAAATGAATCTAAAACGTTGACGCATAACATAATACGCTACTTACCATAATATGTGCTCACATATTAGGATTGCCATATCATTCATATGATATGTCATACACGCTCACATGTCATGCATATGCCATGTTACTTTTATAGATATATCACATGACATGCATATGCCATGCCATATAAATGCCATATAGCTTTATATGTCATTCTACGTGCAACCTTGCAACGACAATTCACATGATGCGCTGTGTGTTTATAATTATGCTCGTATGCTTGCCTGCTTAGGATAATTAATTCCAACTAAAATGGTAAAATCGATTTTGGAAACTCATAGAATAGATCTCCACCACCCGAACCCAATCTCTGAAGGGTTTAACTAACACTCATGCTATGGGTCGGTTGGACCAATCCGGAACCATCCGGTGGCGACTCCCTTGCAACTCTTTCGAGTCTGTATCATTCCCTAAGGGAACCCCTTAGGAAGATTGTGCTTTCGCTCCAAGTGCGGTCCCCGGTCCGTGAAATCCTAAGTAACACTAACTCTTAGCCTATGTCCACTTCTCCTAAGTCCTCAACTTAGGGTTCCACTACATAATGTCAATCAATACAACAAAAAGATTCCTCAATACGAATCCTAACCCTAGTGTTTTCAGGCTCACACTCAAACCTTTACAACAATAGCAATTTCACAGTAATTAAACTCTCAAATACAAAGTAATGCTCCAAGCATTAATCACACACCAACCCACAATTACAATACCTAATACTTAGGTTATGAGAATGGAGTACAATGAGAGTTTACAACACTAGATTGAGAAAACAACAAGTAAACTTAAGTACAAATGAAGTTTACAGCTCAAAGGAAACTTAGCACAATAAAGATAACCATTCAAAATTGAATAGAAAGTCTAAGTTCTTAAAAATAGATCCATTAGAAAGTGTTAAAAATAAATCTGGAAAGTTGTATATGGTCAGACGGATTCTCGTACGCCCGTACCAATTTCAAAACATATATACAAAAACTATGCAAGACCTCGGTACGATCGTACTACATATTGGTACGCTCATACCTCCCAAAAAGTATTGACAAACAAAATTCCTGAGAGCTATGGTACGGCCATACCACCTATTGGTACGCTCGTACCACCTTAATGGTACTGACAAGCAAAATTATTGAGAGCATCGGTACAATCATACCACTCATTGGTACACCCGTACCAGACTCAGCAAATCAAAGCTAACTCGGTACGATCAGCCGTATGCCGGTACCATACAACACATAGAATTGGTACACCTGTACCAAACATAATAAAGTCAATCTGACTTGGTACGGTCAACTATATAGCTGTACCACATAACACATACAAGTGGTACGCTTGTACCATACATAGAAAAATTAGTTTAAATTGTAAATAACTTAAATTGAATAAATTAAAATACACATATCAAAATTTTAGGTCTAACAATCTCCCCATTTTTTATGTTGGCAATTAATTTAAGTTTAATTTGCAAAAATACATTTAAATAATTTTGATTTGAAAATTTCCCCCTTTGTTTTAGAATTTATGCCATGAATTACCAAAATTCAAACAACAACAAAGTGAGAGGATCATAAGCAAAATGGTAAATCATAAACCAAATGATCAGAGCAATAAAATGATTATCATAATTAGAGTAATCAATTAGACAATACAACATTATCAGAGCAATGAAAATATAACATGATCAGAGCAAATACAATCACGTGTAATCAGAATAAATAATCAACTCATTAAAGCAATGATCAGATATATATATATCAAAGGAAATAAGTATAGTAGTTGAAGTTCACTAAAAAATCAAAAAATACAATGAGTTAAACTAGTCTAAAAAATCTCAAGGATCTCAAAGATATAGAAATATCTCCCCCTTTGATAACATTAAAACAATCATTGTGGGTCTGGAAGGGGGATAAATGGATCAAACATCAAGCTCATGGGCTGTAGTGTAGCAATAGTCATCGTCTGAAACTCTTGAGTCTCAGTAACATGCTGATCCAAACGCTGATCAAGAGTAGCAATATGCTGATCAACTTGGTCAAAACATCGCTCAAAACCAACTAATGTAGTGGTCAGTGCTGTAAAGTGTTGAGATAACAAATCAGCAACAGAAGGAGGAGCAACAGTAGGATCAGTAGAGGTAGGAGTAGAAGGATCAGTAGAGGCAGCAACAGAGGAGGATGATCCACCCTGAAAGTGACACTGACGTTTGTAACTTATAGCCGCCTGGCATGAAGTGTCAGTAGAGTCAGTTGGTACAAACAGCTCTGCAGGGGTATCCTTTGGAATGGGCACCTGAAAATGCTTACAAATCTCTATAGATTGGTGTCTATAAAGAGAGATGGTATCATTGGGAAGACCCAATGATTGTAGATGCTTGAGACGTCGAGAAATGTACTCAAAATGAATGACGCACTTAAGAGGACCGTTAGGCTGAAGGAGCGTTGAATGCTCAATGAAGGAAAGATCAAGATTAAGACCTTTTGATTTAGGAATAGGAGGAGTAGCGGAGAAAGCATGTAGCTATTGGTAGAGATAATGAATGATAGGACCAAAAAGAATAGCCCTGTCAGGTTATTTCTAAATGCCGACCTCGTAGAAACAGGTCTGAAGCCAATGCCCAAATTAAATAGGTGTGCTCGTGACCATAGAGTGTAAGAAAATCAGGTCAGGGCTATTAATTATGTCATTAGACTTTGATCACCCGAAAATTAGATAGGTGATCAGTCTATGATAGTAATATAAAGCAGGAGACTTAAGGCAAGAGGTCTTCAGTCTCAAAGGACAAAAGGGAGTATTAAGGGCAATCTCCCTCTAGAAGTCATTACAATCAAAGATTGCAGATTTGGCATTCGCAATGCCATCAGAAGAGAAATCAAAGATAACATCAAACTCTAACGGAGAAAGAGTGTAGATTTTATGAAATAGTCTGAAAGTACAGTTGTAGGAAGTAAAAAGAGAAAATGTCTATAGGAACTCTAAAGCTACAGACTGAACAAAATGATTATATAAAAAGGTGAAATTAGACCAACCTACATTGGTCAAATATTATAGAACATTAGCCTTTAATATGACCTAGCAAAGAGTAAATTGACACATAAAACGAGAGTGAGAGAAGACTTTCTCACTCAGAATGGATTGGCATATAGCAAAAGCAGGAGTTTAAGCTAGAGGGCCAGAACTTGAAGGAACAATACACTTGACTTAACGTCCTTGAGACAAAGAATCACCACGAGATGGAGGAGCTGACATGATGAAAAACAGAAATTTTGATAGTAAAAATGAGTTTTTTAAAAATCCGGTAAAAATTCGACAGGGTTTTGAAAAACTCAAAAATTTGACCTACAATTTTTTAAAAATCCGGTAAAAATTCGACAGGGTTTTGAAAAACTCAAAAATTTGACCTACATAAAAATCAATGAAAATTTGCACGTAACTCAAAAATACTATCCTAAGCACCTTACTATAGAACCTAGAGCTAAAAGTGACTAGATTGCTCAGAAAAGCATAAACAAAAATTGGATCAAAAAAGTAATAAAATAGTAAAAATTGAAATTAAAAACTAAAGATTTGAAAGAAAACCAACCAAAATTTGAACAGTAGAGAAGTGGGCAAATGAATTTGGAGTGATTTGGGAGTGGTTTGAATGATTTTGGTTGAGATTTGAGAGAGAAATTAAAGAAAAATAGATTCTAGTAACCGACGGTAAAAATGAACTTTAAATTAGGGTTTTTAGGTCGCATATGGGCGTATTGCTTAGGTGTACGGCCGTACAGCTCAAAATGCCTGAGAAATTGCCATTGTATATGGGTGTAACACTAGGGATGTACGACCGTATAAGTGATTTAGTGAAAATTTTAATTTTAAAATTATGAGTGGTACGAGCATACGAGATTCATGTCCGGTTGTACTAAAGCTTCGGCCAAAATATGAAGAATTTTGAACTATATCACATATGGGTGTACCAAAACTGTGGGACTGTGCCAATTTTATGGCTAAAACACATACGAGCATACTAAAATGCTGTACAGCCATACTTGAGCTTTGGAAAAATTTGGAAAGTTGAAGTTTAAAGGTGTACGGGCGTACCAAAAAGGATGTATGACCGTATGAGACATTTGGAAAAAATTAAAAATGAATCTTAATAATTTGTATGAGTGTATGAGATGTTGTACAACCGTATGGGATTGAAAATTCAGAAAATTTTAAAGAGTTATGGAGAGATTTATCAAACTTTCTAAAGTCCATCAATCATACTTACTTCAAAAAAGATCCATATGTCATCCCCAGCTCATGTTTGATGAAGTTTAAATGTTCTTCACTAAGGGATTTTCTAAAAATGTCGGTCAATTGGTGAGTTGTATCAATAAATTCAAATACAACCTTCCCTTTTTGCACATTATCATGCAAGAAATGGTGCCTAATATATATATGCTTAGTCCTAGAATGTTGAATAGGATTCCTAGATAAGTTTATAGCACTAGTGTTGTCAAATTTAATCGAGGTACAGGAAACACAAATATTATAATCCCTCAATTGTTATTGAATCCATAACACTTAGGTATAACAATAACCTGTGGATATGTATTAAGATTTTGCAGTAGACAAAGATACATAATTCTGTTTCTTGTTAAACCAAAAACCAAGCAATTCCCTAAGAAATGATAAGTACCAGATGTACTTTTCCTATCTAACACATTTCCAGCAAAGTTAGCATCAAAATAGGCAGTCAAGTCAAAAGAATCATTCTTAGCATATCATAAGCCATAATGCATTATTTCAATCAAGTATTTGAAACTTTTTTTCATAACACTCAAATGAGATTCCCTAGGAGATGATTAAAATATAGCACACATATACATAACAAACATGATATATAGCCTAGAAGTAGTTAGGTAAAGCAAACTACCTATCATACATCTATACTTCTTTTGATCCACATGTTTGCCACTTTCATCCAAGGAAAGCTTTGTGGTAGTACTCATCTGAGTCTTGCTAGCTTTAGCATCTTCCAATCCAAATTTCTTCAACATCTCTTGAGTGTACTTGAATTGTTTGATGAATATTCCATCTTTGCATTGCTTGACTTGAAGTCTTAAGAAATACTTCAATTCTCCCATCATACTCATTTCAAATTCTCCTTGGATACACTTGGAAAATTCCTTACATAAATCTTCATTAGTAGCACCAAATATGATATCATCCACATATATTTGAACAAGCAAAATATCATTTTTGTAATGCTTAATAAAGAGTGTTGTGTCAACGTTGCCCTTTTCAAAATAGTTATCAATCAAGAAATTGACCAAGCTCTAAGGGCTTGTTTAAGGCCATATAAAGCTTTGGTAAGTTTAAAAACATGGTTTGGAAACTCAAAATCTTCAAAACCTAAGGGTTGTGCAACAAAAACTTATTCATCAATAAAACCATTTAGAAAAGAACTTTTCACATCCATTTGAAATAATTTGAAATTCATGTGAGATGCATATGCCAACAATATTCTAATGGCTTCTAATCTAGCTACGAGCGTAAAGGTTTCATCAAAATCTATGCCCTCTTCTTGATAATAACCTTATTCCACTAACCTAGCCTTATTCCTAGTTATAGCACCACTTTCATCAAGCTTATTCCTAAACACCCACCTAGTTCCTATAACATAAGCATCTCTAGGCTTAGGTACTCAGGTCGATACCTTATTCCTATCAAACTGGTCTAATTCATTTTCCATAGCTAACACCCAACTATCATCATTCAAGGCATCATTAACATTCTTAGGTTGAATTTGAGAAATAAAAATAAGATTGTTATAAATATCCTTATAATGAGAATGAGTAGTTACCCCTTTGGATGTTTCACCTATGATTTGCTCCTTGGAGTATCCCTTAGGAAATTGCCACTCCTTTGGAAGATCATGATAGATATGAGTTATAGCAAGGTTAGAAGGAAGATCATTCACTTCTTCCTTTTCAACATAATTTAGAATAGCTTCTTGTTGGTTCTCATATTCTTCTCCTTGTTCCAAAAGAATTCCTACATCATCATCAACAATGTCCTTTCTTAAACCAAGGGAGTTAGTATCATCAAAAACAATATGCATGGAATTCTCTACAATTAAAGAACATTTATTAAACACCCTACATGACTTGCTAGATGTTGCATATCCTAAGAATAAACCCTCATCAGTTTTGGAATTAAATTTTCCAAGGTTATCCTTGGTGTTCAAAATGTAGCACTTACAACTAAATACTCTAAAGTACAAAATTCTTGGTTTTTTACCATTCCATAATTCATAAGGAGTTTTATTCAAAATCAGTCTTAAATGAACTCGATTTGTGACATAACAAGCAGTATTGACCGCTTCAGCCCAAAAGTATGAAGGTAATTAATACTCATTGAGCATTAGACGTGCCATGTCATAAAGAGTTTGGTTTTTCCTTTCAACTACCTTATTTTGTTAAGGAGTTCTAGAAGATGAAAAGTTATGATGAATACCAAGTAAATCATAAAAAGATTTAAAACTTTCATTTTGAAATTCTTTTCCATGATCACTCCTTATTGAAGAATGTAATATCCTTTCTCAATGAGTGTAAGAATGCATCATCTTTATGATCTATAAAGAAACCCAAGTAAACCTAGAATAATTATCGACAATGACAAGTGCATAGTACATACCTCCTAAAATAGCAATCCTAGTTGATCCAAACAAATCCATATGAAGTAATTGAAGGGGTTTAGAAGAAGTTACCTTGTTCTTTACCTTAAATGAAGACTTTACACATTTTCCCATTTAGCAAGCTTCACATACTTTATCCTTAGCAAATTTGATCTTTGGAAGTCCTATAACTAGTTCATCCTTTGCAAGATCACTAATGCTTTCAAAGCTAGCATGCCCAAGCCTTCTATGCCAAAGCCAAGAATCATCACTTATAGAAACAAGACACTTCACATTTTTATTAAGAATAGAGTTTAAGTCAATCATTTAAATATTTTCTATTCCATTACCTTGAAATGTTAACCTATCATCACTAATTCTATAAATAAAACATCACTTAGGATCAAAGGCAACCTTATAACCATTATCAAAAAGTTGACTTATACTCAATAAGTTATGCTTTAACCTTTCAACCATCAACACTTTATTTATGGGAAAGTTAGATTCCTTACCAATCTTACCAATTCCAACCACTTTACCTTTGGCATTATCTCCAAATGCGACATTGCTATCATCCCATTTTTGAAGGTTGGAGAAGAGGCTTGCATTGCCGGTCATATGCTTTGAGCATCCACTATCGAGGTACCATTTGTTTGCATTAATCTTGGATCCCAAGCATACCTATTAAAATAAGTATATTAACTTTTTCTTAGGTACCCAAATGTATTTGGGTCCTTGGGAGTTTGATTCATGCATATCATCATTCCAATGCATTTTTCTAATGAAACATCTATTGATAGTATGTCCCTTTTTATTTCAATAATGACATATGACATTCCTAAATCTAGAATGATTATGCACATACTTCTTCCTAGATGCATGAGAATGACCATTATTGCATAAATATGAACAATGATGTGTCTTAAGTGTATGCATTCTATTGGTCTTAGGATGATCATATTTCTTTTTGAAATACTTTGGATTTTATGTTGAGGTGGAAGCTTTAACAAAAACCATACCTATAGAAGTGTAGGAAGAGTTTTGATTAAAACCAATACCTTCTTTGTTACCACTAAGTTTTTGATGTTTCAAAACAAAATCAATTTTAACACCACCTTGTTCAAACCTTAAAAGATTATCTTTTAACAAATTCTTTTCTTTCAAAATCTTAGCATTTTCATCCTTTAAAAACTTGTTTTCCTTTTCAACATTTTCAAGCTTAGTTTTGCAAGAGTTAAATTCATTTTGCAAATCATTTTTCTCTTTTATTATGCATGCATATTTACTTTTAAATGATTGATGTTTCCTAGCTAAATGTTCATATTTTTCTAATAAAGCTTCTAATGCATCATATTCATCATCATCATTACAATCATCATTGTTATAGTAAGATTACGATGATATGGCTACCTCATCCTTCTCATCATCCAAAAATACCATAAAGCAAAGATTGGTTGCTCATTCATCTTTTCTTGACAAGGACATTCATTCCTCATGTGTCCCAGCTTGTTACATTCATAGCAAGCAATTGGACCTCTTTGAAAAATGTCCCTTCGGTTCATGTCCCTTCTTGCCTCAAATGGCTTCTTGCCATCCTTTTTGAATTTATTCTTCTTCATAAGAAGAGTTTTGACACGTTTGGAGAGGAGGGCAACTTCATCATCAATCTCCTCTTCATTTATTGAAGAGGTATCTTCTTCTTTTGATGCTTTAAGTGCAATCCCTCTCTGTTTATCTTCCTCTACCCCTTGCTTAAGGGTGATCTCATGTGTGAGAAGCTTTTTGAGTAGCATATCGATTGACAAAATCAATAAGTCATTAGCTTCTTCAATGGAGGTTACTCTAGCCTCCCAATCCTTCTTTGGTAGCACTTGCAAGATCTTATTATTGATGTCCTCCTTTTGATACATCTTACCTAGCTTCATCAATGCATTAGTGATCACAATTAGGCAATTATACATTTCTAGAGATGCTATCATTGGTTTTCATTATGAATAACTCATATTGATGAGTTAACAGCTGAATCTTCTTGGGCTGGATTTGATTGGTTTCTTCATGATGAGTTTCTAAGGCGACCCAAATCTATTTAACTGTAACACAATGTGAGCATGTTCATTGCCTTCTTATTATGTGCATTCACCTTGAATTCCTCTCAAGTGTAAGTTACCTTGGGCTTAAGAGAAGTAACTCCATCAACTGTGATTATTAGTGAAATAAACTCATTCTCTATCAAGTCAAACAAATCAACTATATCACTCTCCAAGAAGACTTCCATTTGATGCTTCCAATACGGATAATTCATGCCATCAAAGAAGAAGGGTCTTGTGTATGATTGACTTTCAATACTTTAGGTTGCCATAGGATCTTTCACTCTAGAATTTTACTTCTAATAATAAATGAGCACCAATGCTCTAATACCAAATGAAATCCCTATGGAATTAGCAACATGCACTTTATAGTGGTTCGGCACTAACTCTTGGCCTACGTCCACTTCTCCTAAGTCCTCAACTTAGGGTTCCACTACACAATGTCAATTAATACAATGAAAGGATTCCTTAATATAAATCCTAACTCCAGTGTTTTCAGGCTCACACTCAAACCTTTATGACAATAGCAATCTTACAGTAATTAAACTCTCAAATGCAAAGTAATGCCCAAAGCATTAATCATACACCAACCCACAATTACAATACCTAACACTTAGGTTGTGAGAATGGAGTACAATGAGAGTTTACAATACTCGATTGAGAATACAACAAGTAAACTTACTTGCAAATGAAGTTCATAGCTCAAAGGAAGCTTAGCATAATAAAGATAACCATTCAAAATTGAATAGAAAGTGTAAGTTCTTAAAAATAGATCTGTTAGAAAGTGTTTAAAATGAATCTGAAAAGTTACGTATGACCGGATAGATTCTTGTACGCCTGTAACAATTTAAAAACACACATACAAAAACTATACGATAGCTCGGTATGGTCATACCACATATTGGTATGCCTGTACCTCCCTAAAATTACTGACAAACAAAATTCCTGAGAGCTATGGTATGATCATAACACCCATTGGTACACCCATACCACCTTAATGGTACTGACAAGCAAAATTCCTGAGAGCATTGGTATGACCGTACCACTCATTGGTATGCTTATACCGGACTCAGCAAATCAAAGCTAACTTGGTACGGTTAGTCGTATGTCGTACCATACAATATATAGAATTGGTACACCCATACCAAACATAATAAAGTCAATCTTAAGCTATTGCATCTTCTCTCTCTCAAATTACTCTTGTTATCTTGAATTCATTAATTATTTTACATTGATTATTGTGACACCCGGGGCTAACGAGGGTGAGGAGTGAACGCTGGTGCCAAAAAGAGCATGGACAAGGAGTGGCTCCTGGCAGGCTTCTAGGTAGAGGGGCACATGAATGAACTGATCCCACATCCTAAGAAGAGGGATCTTGAGACTGTGTAAGGATGGGGTTGCATAGTTGGGTGATTTCGAGATTGTACAGGTATAGGACTGCACAATTGAGAATAGCTTAAGTGATTAGATAGGTACTATCCATACCAACAAGGTGCACCTACCTTTTTGGTGCTCATTCCGTAAGAACTCCAAAGTTAAGCGTGCTTGGCCTGGAGCAATTATAAGATGGGTGACCACTTGGGAAGTTTTCTCGGGAAGCATGTGAGTAAGGATAAAGCATGTTGGAAAGGTCTCATGTTGGGTTATGGAGGCAGTCTTGGAGAAATTATAAGATGGGTGACCACTTGGGAAGTTTTCTATGGAAGCATGTGAGTGAGGACAAAGCATGTTGGAAAGGTCTCATGTTGGGTTATGGAGGCAGTCGTCTAATCAGACTGTTACAATTACTTTGTAGTCTAATCAGGCTATTACAATTACTTTGTATTTGGTTGGTGAAAGCAATTACTTGGGTATTATTATTGTAATTAAGAGTGTTATCTTGTAAGATTAAACTCTATTATAAGGATTTGAGTGTTAGCCTACAAAATACTATAGTTGGGATTCTTGGTTGAAGAATCCATTTGTGTAATCTTAAAATATTTTAGTGGAACTCTAAGTTGTTATTTAGGAGAGTGAATGTAGGTAATTATTATGTTAAACCATTATAATTTATGTGTTGCCTGCTTAGGATTTCATATAATTTACTGAATCTTCAAAAATAGTACTCCAAGCTATGAATGAGATCAATGCTAAAGCTCAAAAGCCTACAAGTAAAGCTCTTATCCCATTTATAAAACCAGAGATAGAAGAATCTTCTTCCTCAAAAACCTTGTCAAAACCTGATTTAAAGCCTTTGATAAAAATAAATCAACCATTGCAAACTATATCTTCAGACTTTTCAATAAAATCTTAATGGTTTCATAAATCTTTTTCAAATACATAACTTGTAATTGAAAATGGATTACCCAATAATCCATAGGAGATTATAAGAAATGTATATTCAAAAAATTGGTATTTTAAACCAAATAATTTATCAAAACCTCAAGAGTATTATTTTGCTATTCTTAAGGAAACTGATTCGGTTAAAATAAAACATAATTTTGATCCTAAAGATGAAAATGTTATTTTGTATTTTTCAATACAAATAAAAAAATACTCCACCCTTCGGATTTAAAAAAACCTTTATATGAACTTATGAGATTTGTTACTAGCTTTTTCTTCTATCAAACTATAATAACCTACTATACCTATTAGGACTACTTGATGTCTAGTCAAAAGTCGTCTTTATCCAAAACCCTTGGTATACACACTCATAGCTTATATACTTCAATATCAATATTAAAACTCATAATATTCCTGTATGGTTTATAAAATTATGGTATTATTTTAGCAATTATGATAATATTTTATCACCAAATGTTATAACATCATTCTAGTATTTTAAAACCAACTTCCAACCCACTATATACAAAAAAGATATCCTATATTGCTTCTCTTATGCATGACCTTCTTTATCCATTAGGTTTATCAATGGTATTTTGAAATTATGTATCAACCAGGCACCAACCTACCCTTGACTTTGAGAAGCACAAAGTAAAATGGTGGAATGCCTTCAAAAATAACACCTTTGATTATACTGTAAAAAATTGGCTCATCAATATAAATCAAAGTCTTAACCCCAGCAATTGATAGTACTTTTGGAGTTCAAAAAGCTTATTGTCAAGCCCTCATTGTAGCAACTCAATTTGTTGAATATTATAAAATTATATATCAATAAGTCACATAATCAATCCCCTCAACTTCAAAGACAATAAAGTCCAGTTCTTCTCGATCATCTAGCTACAATAGTAAAGCCCAATCTTGAAGAGGAAAAAGCTCATCTACAACTTCTTTAGATTCATTAATTGTATTAACCTCAGAAACAGACAACTCTGACTCAGATTATTATCCTAGTAACGAGGATGATTGTTGCAGGATATTACCATCAATAAAGACCAAAAAAGAGAAAAAATAAAAAGAGAAAAATAAAAATCAAAAAAGAAAAAGAAAAAATAAAGAAAGAGAAAGAAAAACTACGAAAAGAAAAAGAAAAAATAAATGATGGAAAAGAAAAAATAGAGAAAAATAATTTTTGTATTTCTCACATATTACTATTCATCTACAATAAAGATTTTTGATATAAAGATTCCAACAAAGCATTATTCATCTTTAGTGAAGATTCCTAATGGAATACTATTCATATATAGTAAAGATTTTAGACATAAAGATTCCGACTTAGTACTATTTATCTATAGTAAAAATTCGTGACAAAGCACTATTTACTCTATAGTAAAAAAGATTCCAACAACCTCTAAAAAGGAGCCTCCTCTCCTCCCTTAGACATTCATAACATATCAATGACATATATCTCTTTTATCTTTTAGTCTCTCCCCCTCAAGCCTATTACTCTCATTTCCTCTCTTCTTAAGCCTACCCCCTTCCATCCTTTTATATTGTAAATCTTTTTTGTAAGTATAACACCTTCTTCTTCCCTCACTAATTTTATTATTTTTTTAAAAGATTGACCCCTTCCCCTGTTTCCGCCTACATATATGGGATATTTTTAAAAATCAACATCTTTCTTAGTGGCAGGGTCCGAAGAAAGAATAAGAAAGATAATTTCATTATATTTCTGATCAAGAATAGGACCTATTACAAGAATTTTTTTGTGTGGGGCAATAACTCTTAAAAGTCACATTTCCCATCTTTTCTTAAAATAAGAATAGCCCCCACATTCAAAGTCCCTTTTTTCCCATTAGCAACAACTTGTTTCAATTGTTAATAAAGTATCTTTTATAGTTTATATTATTTTTTCTTATTGGAATAATCAAAGTTAGATTTCACTTGTTAATAAAGTATCTTTTATAGTTTATATTATTTTTTCTTATTGGAATAATCAAAGTTAGATTTCACAGCTTTGCCTAAATCATGATGATTACTCTATGATTCTATATTAAAAATCTAATAATGAAACCAATCTATACATATATTAAAAAAGTAGCAAGTTCTACCATTCATTATTTATAATTTATAATTTAATTATTTATATATTAATATAATACTCATTTTTATTTTATATTTATATCATATTATGCATTCATATATTATTTTATTATTTATGTTATTCACCTATTTTATCTGTCTCTTTTGGATATATATATATTTATATAATATTTTAGAAAATGCTAAAAATATTTGGTCTAGCAATGACCCTGAAATTGATCAAAGTATCATAAGATTGCAGTACGGATAAAAATAAAAAAATATATACTTAAATCAACATGGGAATCACATGTTAATGGAAGTTAATAATAAGGAATTAGGATTTACGTTTCATTAGAGTAAATTTTACAAAATGATTTATATAAATTATAAATATTACTTTTATCAAAATAAAATTAATTTTAAATAATTAAGTAAATTAATTTATATTAATTAATTTATTAGCTTAATCAATTAAATAAGATTTAATAATTGAACCATCAATTAATTTAATAGACTTTAACAAAATAAATTGAGGACAAGACAATTTTACAAAAAAAACCCCGCCAACAATATATATTGTATTTATTTATATCTTATATTCTATATAAATCACCAGCATAAATTGGTAAATATATGCTAATAAATGCATATAATGATAAATAAAAAAATTGTACGTTCTTGAATTTATGTCGAACCTTTTCTTTCCAAGAAAAATAAATTATCATATACAATCACAATTCCAAACACGACTAACAACTCGCACATCCCACCCTTCAATCAGAGAGTCA
Source organism: Dalechampia spathulata (assembly GCA_948192965.1). Lineage (NCBI taxonomy): Eukaryota > Viridiplantae > Streptophyta > Magnoliopsida > Malpighiales > Euphorbiaceae > Dalechampia > Dalechampia spathulata. Next base: position 14,785 of record CANYBF010764065.1, read on the forward strand.
CTGAAACTCTTTCAAAGCAATCTTGGAATAAAAAACTCAGAAAGGTTGAAAGGGCGATATGTAATGTAAAAACATGAAATTAGAAAAATGATTGCAACGAAACCAGGCGATAACATTTTTAGAAAAAATTCCAGCTACAAGGCAACTATCGAAAACAAAACCTGCTGTAACGCAAATGACAATTTGTCTAGTGAAAAAAAAAAAAAAAAAAAGATCCCCGGATAGCAATGGTTATCAAGCCTTGTCTGCTTTGGCTGCGGTGGCTGCAGCCTGTCCCCTGAGACGACCAGTCCTCCTTGCAGCAATGAGACCAACCTTTTGGCCAGGAGGGGCGTCTCGGCGAACGGTACTCGCATGTCCAATATGTTGGTGGTTACCACCACCATGAGGATGCTCCACAGGATTCATTGCAACACCACGAACCTTGGGCCAGCAATTCCTTTTAACTCTGTATTTGTGATATGCATTTCCGGCCTTCAATATTGGTTTCTCAGTCCTACCTCCACCAGCAACTTGGCCTACCATTGCACGGCACCCACTTGGCACAATCTTCTTCGATCCAGAAGGAAGCTTGATCCTGAAACGCATAGATAATCAAGTAGGATAATCATAATAAACTCTTGACAATTGAACGCTTTAAATGTAAATTCCAACAGTCATTGACAGTTGGTAACTTTAGAAATCTACAGTCAGTGACTGGCAATAGTTTTATCGTACTCAACTTCCTCTGAATATTCAGTAAAGAATAATCTTCATCGTAGCTTTTTTATTTTGTCAAAAACTCATATTCTTTTATCTGACTACAAGACAACTGTAAATTCCTAAGCATTCTGTACATCATCATATAGAGACCGCTCAAAGTAATCTCATTTCTTTAAATTTATGGAAACGTTCAAATCCATCAAGACATATGAAAACACAACTAATGAATATATTCACTTAATAAGAACATTGAAACCTCAAATTGCGTATAATTCTGAATTACATAAATACAAATTATTGGTTTCCGCTTCAGCAAAAGAATAAACTGCATATTCAATTGCACTGCATATAGGTATTATAAGACCAAAAAAATAAAAAAGACAAATAAAAACAAATCGATAAGCAGTTTTACCTGGTAGTTCCATTATCAGGGTTATGACTGATGACAATAGCATAATCACCAGAACATCTAGCGAAGACACCTCTATCACCAACATGATGCTCAACATTACAAACAACAGCACCTTCAGGAATAGATCTCAAAGGTAGAACATTACCGACCATCAAATTAGCTTTCTTTCCACAATAAACAAACTGGCCGGTGTACATCCCTTCAGCAGCAACAAAGAGCTCCTTCTGATGCTTGTATCGAAATGGGTGCCTAAAAGTAACTTTGGCTAGAGGAGCTCCACGACCCGGGTCATGGATGATGTCTGTAACCACTCCTTTCAGGTACCCATTTCGCTCCCCGAAGTCCAAAGATCGGAACCTCGCCGGTCCCTTCCGATGATGGGTATGGGACTTGAACACAGAGCCAGCTCCCTTGCGCTGTGCCCGGATTACACGACCCATTCTCGATTAAGAGTTTTTGAGGGGGAAACGGCTGGTGAGGGCTGGAGAACTCGAGGACGAGAAATTGTGGCAGACGGCTTTTATATTTGTGACAGGTGGAAGGACCTTGGGCGATTAAAAAACCCTAGTTGCTGGTTTCCATTTTTTCTGGGCTGGGTTGGGCTCTTCTGCTTTACAATGATTTCAAAGGATAATTAACGAGAAATCCATATTTTAAATTTATTGAGAATATTTTTGAAAAGGGTAATGAAGGGATGTTATTTTTTAATAGATCAAAATTAATTTTTATTATTTTTAAGTTTATTTTTGAAAAATAGCAATTTTAATTAAAAAAAATTTAAAAATAACTAGCATGCCGCTCCTTCATCTTTAAGCTTGTTATAGTTTTTAAAAGTAGATACAATAAAACAAATAAAAACTTATTCAACTTCACCACTTAAAATCATAACCATCACTCAACTCTTTCGACTCATTAATTGCATAGCTATCGGAAGTGGAGACTTTTGTATTCATAAGAGTAGTATAGATATTTCATATTTATTATTTTATGTAATTTTGGAGTATGATGGGATAAACACTTTGATGTCTCTTCCTATGCTCTTAAAACTCTTTAGGGGAAGTGATCAGTCGAGCTTAGTTGTCATCCTAAAAGCTAGTCACAAGAAAACCCTTGATCGAGTCTGTCTTCTGTATGGGTTTGTGTAGAATTATTCTCCCTGCCTACATATAGGGCACGAGGATTAAGTCTATGTATCGATTCTTGCTATTGAATAAAAGAAGTAGCTTTATTCTTATTTAACCCTCATGTCTCATTGTGCTCGCCCACACTCTAATGGGTAATACTTATATGATACTTGTAATTATGGTTATCTTGCTATATGTATTGCCTATGGATGTGTCGTGCTTGCCTATGCATGTTTCAGTTGTTACATTGACCCTAACTTGGGAACTAACTCCTTTTTATATATGACAGGTTGATTGATTGGTTGGCTTGTTAAGATAGCATCTAAAAATAAGCGATGTACTAGTTAAGAAGAAGAGCCTTGAGCTAGATTAGTGACACTTAATATCAAAGCCATAATTGATACGTAAGAGATACGTTGATGGCTAGCTATGATTTTAAAATAATCTCATATTGCGGGGCTTGAGAAACGTGTAAAAGAACTTCATACTAAACTTACGAACACTCATGTAGGGAATTTTGGCAAGCGTTCATTAAGACATGTGAAAAATGAATTCAAGAACTTAAGATTAAGTGGAATAATGCTCATGTTGAACAAGCATGCATTAAGGTGCTTGAGAATAGAATGAAATTACTCGAGGCTATAATAGCTTGAGTTAATGTTTCTGATAATGTGCTATCAAAAGTGTAAGTTATGGTAGCTTAAGCTGAGATTTTTGAGAAATTATTAGAACACTCTATGGTGGTAGAGGAGTTACTCATAAATGTTCTTCCTCTAGTGGTCGATCAATAGGGCTTGAGGTCACCAATGAAAGGATAATTGTAGGTACTAGTACTTCTCTTAGTATGGAGGAGCGACTAGCAAAGCTGTAGAGGATATTATCTAGTGCTAATTTGAAGCAACTTGTAATTAAGGTGAGGAAAGACCATGTCACATCCACACACTTAACGTATTATAGTGCATTGATCATATGTGTGATGAATGAGTAAGCATGATTCTAAATGGAATTATGGCATGAACTGAAAATGAATGTTTAATGATGAGAAAATATGTAAAGTTGATAAAAGAAAAGTATTTTTAAAGTAAATGTTACATAGGAAGTGTTAAATGTGCTTAAATGAGGTTTTTAGGAAAATGTCTCTTATATTTCATAAGGTGTTATTTGCGATGTATGCTTGTTGAATTCTTAGTGTACATGCTTGCATGTGTGATTAGAATGAGGTATACATGCATATTATGGATCGATATGTATAGCGAATATTAATTTATGTTTATAGTACATATTAGTGTGTTATTTAATGATTTCAAATTATTGCTTAATTAAATACTATGGAATGATGGTTTAATGCTTTATATGTTAATATGTCATATGTATGTATATGTATAAGTATGTACATATATTAGGATGGCATTACATGCTAAGTGGTAACACTTGATTGGTCTAGGTGATAAAAGTAAAAAATGTAAGCTTAAACTTATATTTTCTTTCCCTTCTTCTTTTAATATTATATGGAATGGTTTCTTACTTCCAAAATACTCTAGGTAGTAGAACCTTTCTTCTTCTTCCTCTCTTCTTAAGCTTGGAAACCGAAATCATCAAGGGTTAGTGACTCAAGATAAGTAAAACATGAATTAAGTTAGTTGTTGCCCCCTTTTCCTCTTCTGATACATATATCTTCTTTGATATTGCTTTTCTTGTGATTTTTGTAGGGCAAATCCATGGCTAGTTATGTGGATATGGAGGTTCTTAAATGAGTGATGTTGTGTGTGATTTTGATGGATGGTTACTAAGAAATCGAATTGATTTGCTTTTAATGGAGGAGGTTGTAATTTGGTGTTTTTGACTTATAGTTTGAGTTTTTGTGCTAGTTTATTGCTGTCCTAAGCTTGAATGGGTACTGTTCATGGCTGTGGGGATGAGCTTTTGATGGAATGATGTTTAATGTGTGATTTGGTGATTGATTAGTATGCTTTAGAGGTGTTAGAATGGTGTTATGCATGAGGTTCCACTTAGAGCTCTTAATTGGTAGCATTAAGCTTTTGTGTTTATTGAGTGTTTATATGCATGTGGCTACCTAATTTATGGTATGATATACTTGAGTTAGATTTTAAGATTTTGTACCAGTGTGTTGAGATTTATTCATGAGGGTTAGGGGCTTGATGAGGCTGAATTTCCTTATAAAGGCTACTTATAGGCAACCTTAGTGCATACTTATTAAGCCTATGTATACATTGCATTAGGGTCTGTTTAAGTGCATGTTTTCTGGCCATTTAGACTTAGGTATGTGTGTAACATGTATATGCATGTGTATTTATTGTATGACACAATTTTAAGGTGGTTTAGATGCTTAGTGGGGAAGGTATGCATGAGATTTGAATAAGGTAGCATTTAGAGTTATTACATAACTTGTTTAACTTTTATGTATCATATTGATACAAAACAGACCATGGAGATTTTACATCAATACAATAAGAATTTCAAATTCAATCATGGCATTAATTGGAAGCATTTCAGATGGAGGTCCAGAGTTACAATTGACCAATATGATGGTTTGAGTAGAATAAAGTCAAACTTACTCTCTAATGAAACTCTATCATGGGTGGTCAAAGTCATCAGAGAGCTAAAATCAAAGAGTCCTAATTCAACTAGGATTCCTACTTCCATTAGGAGATTACTCTTCAAGGAAATCCTATCATGGGTCAAAGTCATCAGAGAGCTAAAATCAAAGAGTCCTAATTCAACAAGGATTCCTACTTCTATTAGGAGATTACCCATCAAGGAAATCCTATCATGGGTCAAAGTCATCAAAGAGCTAAAATCAAAGAGTCCTAATTCAACTAGGATTCCTACTTCAACTAGGATTCCTAATTCAATAAGGATTCCTACTTTCATTAGGAGATTACTCATCAAGAAAATCCTATCATGGGTCAAAGTCATAAGAGAGCTAAAATCAAAGAGTCCTAATTCAACAAGGATTCCTACTTCAACTAGGATTCTTAATTCAACAAGGATTCCTACTTCCATGAAGAGATTACCCATCAAGGAAATCCTATCACGGATCAAAGTCATAAGAGAGCTAAAATCAAAGAGTCCTAATTCAACCAGGATTCCTACTTCAACTAGGATTCCTAATTCATTAAGGATTCTTATCCTTATTCAACAAGAGAGCTTAAAGGAAGAGCCAGTAACTCTTCCAAGTGCTCTAGTCACAAGGTCACGAGCCAATAAATTTAAATCAGTTATGAACTTATTTATTCAAGAACAAATAACAATGGAGCTGTAAGAACAGGTCTTTTACAAGTGCTATTTGGAGCTTAAAGAGGTACCTAAGGCTATAATCTTGCTTGGGACGAATTTGGAAGAGAATGGAGCCTAAAGGATGTCATTTAGGTCTAATTATGAAGCCATAGCTTTGTTTCATAAGCCTATGGAGTAGTTAGGCATGCTGGGCCATAAGTTAGGCCTATTGAGGACCTAAAAGGAAAGGAAGTTAGGCCAATTAGTAGCCTAATGAGCTTATACGAATTTCCATTTAATTATAGCATTATTTTTATTTATTTATTTATCTTTTAAGTTAGAGTATGAATAGAAGACCAAGTCCTCCTTGCATTAAGACTTCCATATCCTTGAAGGGCTAAGATTAGAAACTAGTATAAATAGAAGCTTATGTAAACCTATTCATCACCTTCCAATTATCATTCAATACATAGAAACAATTTTGATTTTATTTATGCTTATGCATTTTATGTACTTAGTTAGGAAGTGAGGATTTGCTTTCTTCTAATTGCATTAAGAATTAGGGTTAACTTATCAATTTAATTATGACATTTTCTCTTCTTCCATTAAGCCTTATCATTTGCGTTTCCATACTTGCTAGTTTGGGGGTTCAATAGGGCGGGGGTTTATTCTACCATTGGAGCTATATCTTAGGTATGTGTGGGTTTGTGGCATACTTGCCATTGTGTTCCATGTCATTTGGTATCAGAGACCAAAGGCAAGGTAAATTCCTATTTATCTTAGATTTAGGGTTTTTGAAAATTCTTTAGTCTTTAAAAAAAACACAAAAGAAAATAAATTCATGTTTTTATGTTCATTTATGTTTTTATTTTTTATTATTTACCATCTTATTGATTTGATAAATTTCAGGTTTTGATTCATGTCTAAATTCGCCACTAAGAATTTGCACAGCATACATGTTTTCTAAAGGAAAATGGCGTTTTAAACAAAACCAATACTATGTATTGGCCTCACCTTAGTTTTGTCAAATTCACTCGTTTAGGTACTTATTTTTACATTTGTATTTCTTGTTTTAGTTTTCTTGTTTGTTTGAGTTGGTTTTGTTTCTAGAATTTTAGTTTTTTCTTTTCTCAGATTGTTTTCATTATTTTAAGTATTTTGTTTTGATTGCCTAAGTTCCAAAATATAATTAGAAGAATTGCAAAGAGTGGAAAAAGACAACAAAAGTAATTATCATTAGAGTGAAAAAAAAAGCCAAGAAAAAAAAGAGAGAGAGTAAACACATGAGGAATTTAATGGATGCATTTGATGAATCATGGTACTTTGATAGAATTTTTTATTCTAAGTGTTTATTACATAATAAAAGATGTAACGTGATCATCAACATGGTAATAAGCAAGAATATTATTTCAACTTCAATGGTGGAGAAATTACAATTGCCTTTGGAAGATCATCCTAATCCATACAAATTTAAAGTCTTTCAAGTAGATGATGAAGTGGAGGTAACCAAACATTGTCAAGTTCAATTTTCTTTTTGTGCTGATTATGAAGACTGAATTTGGTGTGATGTGATCCCTATTAGCACATGTCATATATTGTTGGGAAAACCATGGGCAAAGGAACGACATGTTGGATACAATTTATATAAAAATAAGTTTGTTTTTGAATATAATCGAAAGAAAGTGTCTTTATATTCTTATCCCTTGGAAAGATTTCCTCTAAGCTTCAAGGATAATGGTGTTGAGCATTTGAAGACTCTCTATGAAAGCTTGAAAATTACACAAGTTGTTGAAGTTTTTCAAAGCCATGATGTGGTCGAATATATTCAGCAAAAAGAGTGTGAGGAAGAAGTAAATCAAGAGAAATTAAAGTAGTGAAAGATAAAGAATGTTTCAATGAAAAGAAGTAAAGTGTGATGAGATTGTGAATGTTAGCAAGCTAATGTTGGTTATGGAACATGAGATAAGATTAGATGAATTTATTAATGAGGAGTATGGATCTATTTTGGAAGAAAAATTGAGTGAAAATTTTGAGATTGAAAGAAAAATAGATGAGCTTGAGAGTGATGATGATGGTGATCTTGAGAGAAAAGCAAGTGAGGTTTTTTCTACTAATGTTTATTTTGTTGACAGATTTTATGAAGGAATTATTCAGAAAATACAAAGTAATAGAGTCATCATTATCAATGCATTAAAA
>CANYBF010764476.1:0-14903 GCA_948192965.1 Dalechampia spathulata
ACTGATCATACCCGAACGGGTATGCTTAATGCATGATCATACCCGAACGGGTATGATTTGTATATGATCATACCCGAACGGGTAAGATCATATACAACATTCTCCTAACCAATTTTAAACAAGCTCCGAATCATTCACAAGCAATATCATGTATAAAACTCATGTTATTTCACATTTTAAACAACAAAACGAATCAAAAATGCATAAAAAATCAATCAAAACTCAACTAAATCCAAATGAAATCAAACAAACAACAAGCTAAATAAAATAGAATATTACCTTTGTAGATTCTCCAATGCTCTTCGAGCTTTTCCAATCCAAATGCAATGCTTAGGACAATCAAAAGCTCAATCCAATCCAAAGTGTTTAGATTTTAGGTATTTTAATAAAACTAATTAAAACCTAGCTAATTTCAATTAGATCTTACTAATTCCAATTAAATTCCGGCAGAAAATCAAGTTTGAAAATTGCGTTCTTTTTGAAATTGAGAGAAAATGCAATTTGAAAAACCTAAGCCAAAGCTTCCTCCCGCCAAAATAACAGAATTTCAAATTATAACAGACTGGGAACTTACCCGAACGGGTAAGTTAAAGAGGGCGATTCGGGTAAACAACATACCTGAACGAGTAAGTTGCATACCCGAATTGGGTCCAAAGATACCCGAATGGGTATGATGCCCAAAATGGCAAAAATGCCTACAAGCAACCCTAAACCGAACCCTGAACCGCACCAGGGTGAACCAGGAACGCCCGTAAAGGCAAGACAGAGATGGAATAGACCCGGTTCATCCCAATCGGCCTGAGAGACTCAAAATTCAGGGTACAACAATGCCTAGCTTAATTATTCCATGACAGAAAAAGAGCTTTATGTTGTAGTGTTTGCATTAGAGAAAATTTGGTCATATTTATTGGGAACTAAAGTACTTATTTTTTCTGATCATGTAGCTTTGAAATATTTACTCAAAAAGAAGGAGGCCAAACCATATTTAATTTAATGGATACTTCTACTTAAGGAATTTGACATTGAGCTACGAGACAAGAAAGGATGCAAGAGTTTGGTTGCAGATAACTTGAGCGAATTACCCAACATTGAACCTGATGATTTCTTTAATGAATTCCCTAATGAGATTGCTTTAAGTGTAATTGAAAAATCACTCTAGTATGTTGACATTGTCAATTTTTTTATATTCCAGGAGATTTCCCAATGAACTTACAAGGCATGAGAAAGATAGGATTAAGAACCAGGTAAAGCATTATGTTTGGGATGATACGTACCTTTGGAGACATTGTGTTGATCAGGTTATTCACAAGTGCATTCCTAAAAATGAAATCTATTCTATTTTACACTTCTTCCATAGCGGTGCTTGTAGAGGTCATTATAGACATAGGAAGATAGCCGTGAAAATTCTGAAATATGGGTTGCATTGGCCTACCTTGCATCTTGATGCTTATTTATTCTGTAAATAATGTGTAGAATGCTAAAAATCTGGAAGTTTGGGAAGAAGACATGACCATAGCATATCATCCACAAAAGAATGAACCAGCTAAAGTTACAAATGGAGAGATCAAAGCCATTCTCAAAAAGATAGTCAGCCTCAATAGGAGAGACTGGAGCAAGCATCTGGACGATGCCTTATGGGCATGCAAAATGGCATATAAGACCCTGTTGGGAATGTCACCTTTTTAGCTTGTGTATGGCAAACCATGTCATATGCCCATAGAGGTTGAACATCATACATACTGGGCAGTAAAATAGTCTAATATGTCTATGAATGATGCATGAGTCCACAAGAAGCTACAATTGCAGGAATTGGAGAAGAGATGTAGTGATGCTTATGAGCATACGTGAAGCTACAAGAATAAAGCATAAAAGCTTCATGATAGAAAAATTTGGCATAAAGAATTTTATGTATTGCAAAAAGTGTTGCTCTATAATTCCAAACTGAATTTATTTCTAGAGAAGCTGAAGACCAAATGGATAGGACCTTTCATGGTTTGAAAGATTTTTCCCCATGGTGTAGTCAAAATTTGGAGCCTTGACTTAAAGAAGCAGTTTAAGGTTAATGGTTATCGTCTCAAGCCATTCTATGAGGGATTTGACACTCGTTCAATGTGTGAAATCACATTGACATCTCCTATGATCGAGTAGAATGAGCAAGAAGTTGAGCTAGTACTTTAAAAACCAAAACTAATTTTCTATTTTTATTTATTTTTCATTTTTAGGATGTGTGTTATGCCTATAAGGCATCTCATAAGTTTTCATTTTCTTTTGTTTTGTTTGTTTATTTTACGTTTTTGTATTGCATTATGCCCATAAGGCATCTCGTAGGCTTTTACTTTTTGTTTACTTTAGTTAAAAGAGTTTTTACCTTTTCTTTAGGTTGAATTTTATTGATAAATTAAATTTATCTTTGTAGATTTTTAAATTTACACGAGATAGAATTTGACTTAAAGTCAAATTGGGAAACTCAAGAGTTTTGGGCATTTAGGGATTCCAAATAAATTACAACTCTTTCCCTCTTTAAATTATCATGTAAACTATTCATATATTTAACCAAATTTCATTTTGTTTTCCCTCAATTTTTTTTTAGCTCATCCTTTCTTTCAACAAATGGTGAACATAAGAGCGACTTCAACTGGCAGTGGGTCGAAATCAAGGAAATGAAGGAGTGGGAAAGAACCAATCAAGGTGGATGATGAAGTGCCACCTATGAAGAAACCCAACCCTTTCACATCATTGCCTAAACCCACCATGGATGTTGAAGTCACCGGACTTAAAGTTTATACCAGAAGAAACCCATCAATCGTACGTCAGTTTCAAAAATCTTGGCTACCACCAAAAGTGGTTGATGATGGCATAGATGTGTTGGGTGAAAAACTCATTGATACAATGACTATAGAATCTAAAGGAAACCTATAGTATAAGGGAGATAATGAATCCAGCAGTCCAGAGGAAAAGCAATCGACTGACCAAGAAGAAACAGAGTCGGGTAAAGAACCTGAGAGTGACGTTAAGGGTGATGCTGCTATGACATCAGATGATGTTATGCCCATAAGGGCCAGAGTGAAAGATTGAGAGGAACTCTTCCCTTCCTCTGTCTAAGCTGAATAGGAGTTTAAAATTCTTAAAAGAGGACAGAGAGGTATTTGTCAAAGTTGTGAATTTACAAGTTATGCTAGGAAAATCGCTCGACCCCTCTACCATTCAGAAGTTACAGCTGCTTGTGTTTGAGCACATTAAAAGGGATAGTGTGGGAATGGTATTTTTAGATCACGTGCCCAGTATTTTATGATTTTGTTTGTGAGTTTTACAGAATGTACAGGCTGGATAAAGAGAAGCTCATGCAGTTGGACAGTCCTAAAGTGATATAGTTTTGGTTGAAGGGTAAATCATTTTCCGTTTCCATTGATGAGTTTAATCTGACAATGTTCATTGATGATATTATGGATGAGTATGTGGAAGGTTACTGTGACCTACCTGAGCATCTAGATAGTGAAGCGTTATGGATATAGTACACCATCGAATCAACCAGGAAATATCATCCCGCATATACGAAGGATAACTATTTTCATCAAAGCTTATTGACCTACTTGCATCACCTGATTGTGTATAGCTTATCCTGTTGGAATGATTCCCCTAGGATAGTTACTAGGGTGGACCTATTTCTATTGGACTATATTATGAAGAAGAAGCCAATCAACCTAGGATGCTTCATTGTTGCTCAATTCAGAGCTACGGTTGCTGGGTCCAAAAGACTAATACTTGGGCATCTTATCACTTATTTGGCCATCCGGTTAAAGGTATTTGACCCTGCCAACCATAATTTACATATGTCAATTGATTTGGTTTCTTTTGGATATTTTCACATTAGATAAGATGGGTCTATTATGGAAGCAAGATGAAGCACTTTGCTTTGAATTTTGTAGATTGGGGCCGATTGTGGCCATATGAGAAACAGTGTTTTGCAAGACCAAGATGGTCACAAGAGCTTCTCCTGTGTCCATACCACCACCCCTAATAGCAGGTCCCACTGATGCTGCTGTCTTAAAAGAAATTAGTGACCTTCACTAAAAAATTGATAAGCTAACCACAAGCTTAGAGGAGTCAATGCAACAGATTCTACTGAGATTGTATGAAATGGATGTGAAGATTAGCAAGCTGTGCCACTTCTTTGAGATGCAACAGTAAGAAGTGAAGTACGCAACACAATTCCCCAACCGCAATGTCCTAAATTTTTCTATCTTTTATGCATTATTTCTGCCTATATTTATGTTGCTATACCCTGTCACACCCAGCCCATACCTAGAGTAATATGCTCTCGTAGCATAAACAATGATTCCCCCCAGGAAACCATCACCTACACTACAAGGGATACATACATACATATAACTTATTGTAATTGTATGGGTACAAGTCCTTGCATTTAGTGGTGAGAAAGGGGTTGCAGCGTGGTGTATGAGAATGATCATTAAACTTGACCTGGATATCCATTCATTCACTTAAATAATTAAGATATGCAAACAACTTTGATGTATTTACATAATATTAGGGTCATACATTAGAGTTCATCACAATTACAAATTTACCCCTTTAGAAGTGTCACCATCAAAATACAATAACAACTATTGCCTCTATGATCAATAAAGAACTACATTAAAAAAATAATAGGAGCATGCCCTTGACGACTAGTACCGCTTTGAGAATGAGATTTCTTTACTGATGCCAAAGATCACTACACTTTACGCTTTATCGGACGCTCTCCTGAAGACTCAGTACCTACATTCATCAAATGATAAACACTGAGTATAAAACTCAATGGTACTAGTCAAGCACATACATACAAATAATCATAATCATACTCATGCACAATCAAAGGCAAACTAACAGCACATCTCATAAACATTCAACCCCAATCATAATGCACCATTAACCAAAAGACACGTAGCAGGAAGTACAGTCTTTCTCAGTGTATGAGATGGGGATACAATCATGCTATGCAATCTCCCTCATCCTCTTTTCTTTACATTCACTCTTATTTTCTTAGTTAATTATACATAATTCTCTTACATACTAGGACCCTGTAGGTACCGGTACTCATCTCCCGAAGGAGGGCATTTACCTATGTGGTTCTATGAACCCATTTCTTTACTGTAGGTCTCAAGACTCATCTCCCATAGGAGGGCATTAAATTGTATGATTCCTCAAGGGAATCCATCATCTGTATGACCTAGTATGTCTAGAGCATAAACTCTGCTATCATCTCACTCTTTTCCTTTCTTTTTCCCCTCATACATCTCCATAAATGCCATGAATGTCTTCATGCATGTAGAATACATATCGTGCTAAATAAAGGATGCTTTCTAAGATGGATGGCATGCTCATCATGCAATAACATTAAAAAAATACAATCAACGAACATAAGACATCACTTCCAGAACTTACTTAGGTCCCAAAGTGAATCAAGAAGCAAAACAATACAACTAGCACAAACCTATAATAATACGACACCTAGCATATACCCGTAGTTTAGTAACTATCCTTCATCTTCAACCTCTCATACTTCTCTAGCACTACACCACTCTAAACTCTATTTTTCTAAGGGTTTAAGAAAGATAAGAATAAAAGAAAAGTAAGACAAAGCTAATGTTTATTTACTGAAAAGTCAAACTTAAGTTGTATACGGTTGTATAGATTTCTGTACTCCCGTACCACCCAAAAAGCTCCATTTGGTATGATTGTACCATCTGTTGGTATGCCCGTACCATCACAAAGTGACTGATGCATTACTAATGCACCATTTTCCTGTGAGCAATGGTATGGCCGTACAATCCAACGGTACTCCTGTACAGTCTCCAGGAACATAATGTCACTCACTTCTCATGATTCGTATGCCCGTATGAGAACCCGTACGTCCGTACCACTCTCAACTCTCAACACACATGCCTGCTAAACTTACTCTCAAGATACCTAAGCCCAAAATCTAATCATAATACACTTTCAAACATCAACAACATCAAACTTCTTCTCTTCTTAGCTATCATTCATACAATTCTAGAACTTAACACACATACCATTCCAACATGAGATTCATATATTTGAATTGCCTGCACACATATACATATACATATACATTACCATACATATCTCAGTCCTATCATTCATGTATCATTTATCATGTAATAGTGCAACACCCAACAGGTGATACTAATGTAGATGTGACAACTCTCTCCCCCTTAAAAGAAATTTCATCCTGAAATTCTAACTCAACTTACTAAGAAACAAGTGAGGATACTACTCCATCATAATAGACTCTTGTTCCCATGTAGTATCCTATCTCGTATGATGATTCCATAATACTTTTACTAAGGGTATCTATTTATTCCTTAATTGCTTAGTCTCTTTGGCCAAAATCTAAGTTGGCTCTTTATTATAAGATAAATCAGGATGGATCTCAATAGATTCCACTGGTATTACATACGATGGGTCTGACCTATACCTTCTCAACATCAAGACATGAAATACATTATGAACCTGATCACACTCTGGTTATAGGCTAATGGTCTCACTCTCTCCAATACCTCATATGGTCCAATAAACCGAGGACTCAACTTACCCTTCTGATTGAATCTCATAATCCTTTTCCACGGAGACACTTTCAAAAACACTTTATCTCTAACATTATACTCTTTGTCTTGCCTCTTTAAATCCACATATGACTTATACCTATCGGATGCTGCTTTCATTCTGATCTTTATTAATTGAACTTGTTCTTTGGCTTGTTGCACTAACTTAGGACCAATCAACCTCCGTTCACCAACCTCATCCTAATGTAATAGCATCCTACATCTTCTACCATACAATGCTTCATACGGGGCCATCTGTATACTGGACTGGAAACTGTTATTGTAAGTGAACTCGATCAATGGCAAATATCTATCCCAGTTACCTTCCCACTCGACAACACATGCATGTAACTTATCCTCTAAAATCTGTATCACTCTTTCTGATTGGCCATCAGTTTGAGGATGAAAAGTAGTACTAAAATGAACTCTAGTACCCAAAGCTCTCTAAAAAGTACCCCAAATCGAGACGTAAATCATGGATCTCTATCCAATACAATGGACGATGGAATCCCATGTAATCAAACAATCTCATCAACATACAATCCTGCCAATCTCTCCAAACTATAGTCCATACGTACAGGTAAGAAGTGAGCTGTCTTCTTCAATCTGTCCACTATTACCCATATGGCATCATACTTAGCTTGCATCATCGGTAACCCTGTGACAAAATCCATCATAATATAATCCCACTTCCATTCTGGTATTGGTAATGGACTAAGCAATCCTGCTAGCACTTGATGTTCTGCTTTTACCTGCTAACATATTAAACACTTGGCAATATAATCCGCTATATCCTTCTTTATACCAACCCACTAGTAATACTATCTCAGATCTCTGTACATCTTTGTACCTCCTGGGTGATACGAATAGGTTGAACTATGAGCTTCATCTAAAATCTATCTGTTTAGCTTATCATACTCAGGAACATATAGTCGTGACCCATATCTCAGATTGCCATCATTATCTAAGGTAAAAAGTACAGTTTTACCTATCTGGACTTTCTATAACTGCTTCTAATATTCCCCATCATTCATTGCACTCTTCTGAATCTAGTCTGTCAGTGTTGGTTTTACTTGTAACTGTAATTGTGCCAGAATGCAGTCAAGTTGCATCTCCAATACAAACATCAAAGGTGACTGTTTCAATCCGGCAAACATCTTTGGACTTAAGGCATCTGCTATTGAATTAGCCTTCCCTGGTTGATAATTGATCATGCAATCATAGTCTTTAATCAACTCAATCCAGCATCACTATCTCAAGTTTAATTCCTTTTATGTGCCCATATACTTTAAACTCTTATGATTTATATACATGTAACATATTTCCCTGTATAAGTAATGTCGCCAGATCTTCAGTGCAAAGACTATGGCTGCCAATTCCAAATCATGAGTAGAGTAGTTATTCTCATGTGGCTTCAATTATCTCAAAGCATAGGCAATCACTTTCTGATCTTGTATAAGGATGTACCCCAATCCGTTGAGTGAAGCATCACTATAAACCATAAATTCTTTACCTTGCATGGGTAAGGTCATAACTGAAGCTTGAGTCAAACATTCCTTCAATCTATCAAAGCTTTTCTGACATTCCTCAACCCACATAAAAGGAACATCCTTCTATAGCAGCGTCGTCAATGGCATAACAATCATAGAGAAGCCTTTTATAAACCGTCTATAATATCCAGCTAACCTAGGAAACTGCGAACCTCACTAACATTTTATGGAGTTTGCCAATTAAGCATAGCTTCTATCTTGCTCGGGTCCACTCTAATCCATCAACTAAAATGAAATGTCCCAGAAATGCCACCTGTTCTAACCAGAAGTCACACTTTGATAAATTTTCCATACAGTTGTTTCCCCAATAATTGTTGCAATACTAAGCTCAAATGTCTGTCATGCTCTTCCTGAGTCTTCAAATACACCAAAATATCATCAATGAACACTACAAAAAATTAATCTAGATAATCTATGAAAATAATGTTCATTAGTACCATGAATGCTGTAGGTATGTTCATCAATCTGAATGGTATCACCAAGAACTCATAATGCCTATAGCGAGTCATGAAAGCTATTTTTACTATGCTACCCTCCTTCACCTGAAGCTAATGGTAACCTAATCTCAAATCAATCTTTGAGAACCCTACTGGATTTTTAAGCTGATAAAACAAGCCATCAATACACACCAAAGGATATCTATTCTTGATCATCACCTTATTCAACTATCTGTAGTCTATACACATTCTTATAGTGCCATCCTTCTTTTTCATAAACAATACAGGTGTACCCTAAGGAGAAACACTCAGTTTAATGAAACCCTTATCTAATAATTCTTACAGTTGCACCTTTAACTCTTTCAATTCTGTGGGCACCATCCGATAAGGTGTCATAGAGATAGGCTCAGTACCTGGTAGCATTTCTATCTCAAACTCCACTTCGCTTTCTAGTGGTAATGCTGACAATCCCTTTAGGAACACATCAAGGAAGTCACATACAGTCAAAATCTCTACCAACTGTATTCCCCTCTGTTGGTTTGTTATGTGATTAAGCAGCAGAAGAAATTTAAAAATTTTCATTTAAAACAACAAACCAAGAACGGACCTTTGCATCAAAACACTAGAAAACTTAATTAAAGATTAGATATGGCATAAGATAGTAACTCTTATATATCAACGCAGTTCTCCTTTGTTCTTGATCTCTATGCCGTTTATGGTTGTAGCAAACCAAAAACTACCAAAGTAGGTAGCCTCCAATAGTATCCACATGCAAATGAAGGAATCCAAGCAAGCAACGATTGCTTCTATCTTCTTTCCTGTGAACTAGCAAAGAAAAAGAAGAAAACTTATGGTATTTTTCTTCTTCCTCACAATTGATCTTGTGAAGGCCAAATTCTTTCTTCTCCAGAAGGAGGTTGGTTCGGCCAAAGGAAGAAAAGTGAGTGGCTTGACCTAATTTTGAGTAATAACTACATATTAATACTTCAAAATTAGGTTAAGCTGAAACCCTTTCAGCTTAAGTCAAGTCTGGGCTCATCTATGACTAATATGGCCTGTGATTGTCACTTGCCTTGTCATTGCCCAACTCAATAGCCCAACTTGATGTTTATGGACTTATAAACATTGCAAGTTAAGTCCATTAGGTCTTAGGTTAATTTTCATAAGTATTTTTTTGACTTTTCCTAAAAGTACAAAAATGCCCTTTTAACTTGTTTCCTCATTTGTAAGTGTGTGACCTTTTGGGTTCCTAATATATTGGCAACATGTTAAATCTCATATTTAAAATGTAAATCATGAGCGGTATCTAGTTATACATCATGATTACCTAAATATTAGGAGGTCAACCATTGGTTTGACTTCAACTATTCCATATCAGACACCGCTGCAATAAACTCCTTTCACCATCACTATCTCTTTTAGGTTTGAGTATGGATTGACGTCAACTCAATGTATGACTAATCATGTTAAGTCATACTCTAAAATAGATTTCTCATGTCATATAATCTTTATTCCTAAAATGCCCCTGTGAATCATATTCACCCCTGGCATCCTACTCTGGCCAGAGATTCCTGAATAAAGACTACTTCATGAATCTTTGAGATAACCCCTACTATTAATCTGGGGTGTGAATTCTCTATTGATATTCAAATACCTTCAACTATGTTATACCATACCCAATCTCCAAAGTATGAATGCCTCCTAAGGAGGAATAAAGCATAGGAGTCAAAGTACAGTAATCCATAGTTAAGATAACCTTGATATCTCAAGTCTAAAGATACTTGCACTACTGATATGAGTGAGATACAATTTCACAGACATCAATCAATTATCTATATAAAATCTCACTGGCAAGGTCTCAAATGAACTAGTACTATACTACTCATCCACATATTCACTTTAGACATCTCATGTCATGATGAATGAGAATCACCCCTAAATAGGAAGTGTAACATGTGCTGATCTTCTCATACTAATAATGTCTATTCTTATTAATACCATGATTAGGGATATTTAAATATTGAACATTTGCATACAATAAGAATCTCATTCCATAAACTCTTTATAGATTCCTTTGCACTGTTCCAATATCATGGACTTCAATATATAGTTTAATACTCCAAGTAAAATAAGTTCATGTGCAACATTATACTATATAATGAATAATGTCTTTATTAATGAAACGTATAGTTGAAATACACATGATGCTCTAGAGCATACACTAACAAACTCCCACTTGCTCTAGAGCCAATCATACATAAGCCTCAAGCCGATTGAAGCTACATGCCTCTCATGTTTGCTCTGTGTTAACGCCTTAGTAAGAGGTCTGCCACGTTCTACTCGGTGGGAACTCTGTTAACTTCTACCTCTCCTCTTCCAATGATCTCTCTGATCAAATGGTATCTCTTGAGCATATGTTTGGATTTTTGATGGGACCTCGGCTCCTTAGCTTGTGCTATTGCTCCATTGTTATCAGATAACAGAGGGATAGGATTAGCACTGCTAGAGACCATTCCAAGCTCATGTATGAACTTCCTGATCCAAAACTGCCTCCTTAACTGCATTCGATGCTGCAATGTACTCTGCCTCAGTAGTTGAATCTGTTGTGGTTTCTTATTTAGAACTCTTCCAAACAACAGCACCACCATTCATTATGAACACAAAACCTGGCTGTGATTTACAATCATCTTTATCAGACTGAAAACTGGCATCAGTATACTCGTTTATCTGTAAATCACCCTCTCCATACACTAAGAACATGTCTTTAGTCCTTCTTAAGTACTTAAGGATATTCTTAACAGCCACCCAGTGTTCCTCCCCATAACTGGATTGGAATCTACTAATGACACTCAAGGAGAATGACACATTGGGCCTAGTACATAACATAGCATACATGATAGATCCAATTGCAGATGCATATGGAATCTTGCTCATACAATCTTTCTCCTCTTATGTCTTTGGACAGCATGCTTTGGAAGGATATTTCCCATGAATCATAGGAATAAAGCCCTTCTTAGAAAGATCCATGCTAAACCTTTTACACTTTATCTATATATGTAGACTGTGAAAGACCAATAAGCCTCCTTGATCTATCTCTATAGATCCTTATACCTAAGATATAAGTAGCTTCACCAAGGTCTTTCATGGAGAATTATTTAGATAACCAAACTTTAATATTCTGCATGAATGAAACATCATTTCCTGCGAGTAATATGTCATCTACATATAACACTAGGAAAGCAACTGCACTCCCACTAACCTTCTTGTACACACATGGTTCATCAACATTTTGTATGCAGCCAAAATCTTTGACTGCCTCATCAAAACGGATGTTCCAGCTCCTTGATGCTTGCTTTAATCCATAAATGGATCTTTGAAGCTTGCATACTTTATTGCTATCTGTGGATATGAACCCATCAGGTTGTTTCATGTACACTTCCTTAATTAGGTTTCCATTCAGGAAAGCTATCTTCACATCCATCTGCCAAATCTCATAATCATAATGAGCAGCAATAGCAAGTAAGATTCTAACGGATTTAAGCATTGCTATAAGAGAAAAGGTCTCATCATAGTCAATTCCTTGTTTCTGATGATATCCCTTAGCTATTAACCGTGCCTTATAGGTAACTACGTTACCATCCATGTCAGTCTTCTTCTTGAAGACCCACTTGCACCCAATGGGCTTAATCCCTTCAGGTGGATCAACAAAGGTCCAAACTTGGTTTTCTGACATGGAATCCATCTCAAACTGCATGGCCTTTAACCATAGATCACATTCTGAACTTTTCAGAACCTCATCATAGTCTGAAGGCTCATCATTCTCAACTAATAAGATTTCCTTATTTTCATGAATAAGGAATCCATACCTCTCAGGTATTACTCTCACTCGAGTTGAGAATCTGGGAGCTTGTGTTTCTTTAGGTTCTACCCTCACATCATCATGTGGAATATCAATAGGATCCATTGGTTGGTTTGCCTTATCTTATGGTAATTGAACTTCATCAAGTTCAACCATACTCCCACTATCTCCTTTTAGAAGAAACTCTTTCTCTAAAAAGATAACATGCTTTGAAACAAACACCTTTTATTCCAAAGGATAGTAAAAGCAATATCCTATAGTTTCTTTAGGATATCCTACAAAATAGCACTTGTTAGATTTAGCATCCAGCTTGTCTAACATTGTCCTCTTCACATAAGTAGGACAACCCCATACTTTTATATAAGAAAGTACAAGTTTCTTATTAAACCACATCTCATATGGAGTAACATTCACCGATTTGGATGGAACTCTATTCAAAATATGAACAGTAGTTTCCAGTGCATAACCCCAAAATGATTTGGGTAACTCTACAAGGCTCATCATGGACCGAACCATATCCAATAAAGTTCTATTCCTCCTTTCAGAGACACCATTATGCTATGGTGTATAAGGAGGTGTCCATTGAGATAATATACCATTATTTCTGAGATAATCTAAAAACTCTTGGCTCAAGTATTCACCACCTCGATCTGATCAAAGAGTCTTAATACTTTTACTAAGTTATTTTTCTACTTCATTTCTGAATTCCTTGAACTTTTTAAAGGCTTCAGACTTGTACTTCATTAAGTACAAACACCCATATCTAGAATAATCATCAATGAATGTTATAAAGTAGCTATATCCACCTCTGCATGTGTAGACATAGGACCACATACATCAGAATGTATAAGTTCTAATGCCTCTTTAGCTCGTTCACCTTTTCCTTTAAAAGATGATTTTGTCATCTTACTTAACAAGCAGGACTCACATGTATCATATGATTCAAAATCAAATGATCCTAAGTCGCCCAATTTATGTAACTTAGTCATGCAAGTAGTGTTTATATGTCCAAGATGACAATGCCATAAGTAAAGAGGATTAAGATAATCTATCTTAGTCTTCTTTATTTGGATATTATAAATGAGGTTTGAGATATTCAGTATGTATATTCAATTAATGATGTTTGTAGAATAGTAAAACATACCATCTTTAAACATAGAACAACCATTGCTATTAATGGAAAAATTAAATCCTTGTTCAACAAGACAAGATACTGAAATAAGGTTCTTACATAAACTCGGAACGTAATAACAATTATTAAGTTCTAAAGTTAAACCGGAAGATAAATGCAATTCATATGTCCCTATTGCTAATGCAGCAACTCTTACTCCATTTGCAACTCGAATGTCTGCATCTCCTCTACTTAGCTTCCGTCTGCCATTTAGCCCCTGTAAATCATAACAAATATGAGATGCATAGCCAGTATCTAATGCCCAACTCTTGTTATTAGAAACAACATTGGAATTAACCTCAATTACATACGTACCTCAAGCAGAAGGACCGTCCTTCTTCAAAGAGTCCAGGTACTCCTTGCAATTCCTCTTCCAGTGGCCATCCTTTCTACAATGGAAGCACGTACCCTTAGGTTTCTTTTCTGTAGATTTCTTGGTCACCCCACCTTTAGGCTTCAAGGCTGGCTTTTTGCCCTTTTTGGTAACTTTGCCCTTCTTCTTGGAGGGCTTTGCAGAACTTACCTTCATGGCAGCTTTAGAACTCTTCTTGATGGCTTCATGAGCATGCTTCATCACATTGATCAGCTCAGGTATGGTAGTCTCAATGTTATTAATCTGATACTCAAGCATAAAGTGTGCATAGCTATCAGGCAACGATTGCAGAATAAGATCTATTACCAGCTCATTATTCATGTTGAACCCCAAAGATTCCAATCTCTATATATAACCATGTATCTTTATCCCATGCTAGAGAGGAGATGCACCCTTAGCCATGTGACACCTGAAAAGTGTCTTGGAGAGATCATATCTCTCACTTCGAGCCTTTTCCTCAAAAAGCTCCTGGAGATATTGAGCCATTGTGTGAGAATACATAGTCTCACATTGCTTCTGGAGATCATTCTCTATGGCACTCAGCATAATACTAGAGGCGATCTCATCCTCCTCTTTATACTTATCATATGCTGCCTTGACTGCATCCAAAGCATTGGCTACAGGTCTACGTGGGCAAGGTGTTTCTAGTACATGACTAATCCTTTCGCCTTTTAAAACTATTTTGATTTGGTGATACCAGTCAATGTAACTGGAACCATTTAACTTATGTTCCAAAATGCCGCGTAGATCAACTTTCTTAGTCATTATTATCTGGAGAAAAAGAGAAGTAGTATTAAAACATGTGTTTTGTAAAAAGCATAATTTAGGACTTTAATTTTGCTTTTAACTCCTACTATTTTATTTCAAACTAATAGCCCTCAACTATTAAT